>UXGD01000338.1:0-66036 GCA_900474315.1 Torymus auratus
ACTGAAAAGACCAAGACAAGAGAGACATTTTCAAGAATTTCCAAGAGCGAGACAATAATTACAGAAATATTGTATTGCTTCGCTATCTTGCAGCCCTAACATATACCTACCGCGATGTCGAAAACTAAAAAAGGCCCCCCCGTAACCGACCAAAAATAATTGACGCGCGCGGTCCCTGACGTGTCCCTAACCTTCGGTCAACCATACATAAATCCCGCGCTCGCTCCTCTCTCTCTCTTTTACGTGCGCACGTGATAAATCCCGCTCTCTGCCCTCGCTCTCTCAGGGCGTTTTGTTGCACTTGCAGTCGTCGTCGTCGTCGTCCCTCCGCGACTTTCTCTCTTCCGTATTATTTATAACTCGGCCGCGCAGCGCGACTCTACACGATCACGACAATGGGAGATTCGCCGATATGCAGAAAGAGCGCAAGCGTGTACGTATAACGTGTACGTGTGTATATACACAGGATTTGAATGCCCGCGCGCATTTGGGCGAGCCGCGCAACGAGGGTAATTTTAGTCATTTGAATATACGGCACGCGCAAGCGCGCGTGTGTGTATGTATGCCGCGGCGGCAGCGAGGTATATTATGTACGAGCTCGGGTAATTATATGTCAATGAAGCTGCGCACGCGAAAAAGTCGAGTTAAGTGAAAACTCGCGTTATACGGGCCGGACTTTTTTCTTATACTTACTTTCATTCCTCTGGATTTTTCATGCAACGAAATATAGAATTATTCAAATGTAAGCTCGCGATCTGCATTTTATGAATAACCATAGCTCGACTTTATAACGATCGCTCTTCAAACAGGATACTCCTCGATGCGGTTTCCTATGTTTATTGCGTGTAATTGTTTAATGTTCGGAATAATTCGCTAAAGCCTCAGTCGTAATGAAGAAATAACAACAACGGCGGCCGCCATCATGCTCATCATTATCCCTAATCCGTTTCCCTTATCAAATGTTTAATTACGCTAACGGGTGCGCAATGATACTTTAATCAGCCAGCATATAACAAAGCCGAGAAACCGCATCATGCATGAGACGCTCGACACACACAGGCTACTTCTGTAAAATCGACGCGCGCAGGCGCGCTAATGCCGGCGCTTGGATCGCGCGCATAAATTTGCATCGCGCACATATACGTATGCACATCGGTTCGCGTGATCCGGTGCGCGCACGTGTATAATCATACACCTTTAAGCATATTTAACGTATACATACATACGCACATATATACGCGAGCAAAGGAGAAAAAGAAGCACGCGCGCACCCGCGTTGTTTTCATCGACAGAGATCGCTCGCGTTCGTTCAGCGTTCGAGAGACAATTAACGATAATAACACAATGCCGCCGGCATACATTAACACAACATGAATCATAATACCCATCGCGCACACATCTTCGTTCTTTTCTACCCACTACCGTATACACATATATGCAGGTAAGCATTAAGAAAAACGTTACTCCCCGCGCGTCCACGCTTATCTATTTACTATATCGCTCGTCCGCCCGGCCGCTCATTTTTATGTCTGTATCAACGCACCGCCGCCACGGAGTATATAGAAAACTCTCTCTATCCTATAATACTCGCCGGTACTTGCACGCGCGCTCTCTCGTGTAACCGCATCTCTCTCTCTCTCCCTCCGGTTTTTCAATATACGATATCGCCCGGCCATCTCGCGAACGGGAGAAGCGGGCGAGCGCGCAGGAGGTGGAGAGTTTGCATTCATGTGTAAGTCGAGCACGTGTGCAAGCGCAAGAGAGAGGGTATATGCGTGGAAAGAGAGAAAGAGAGAAAGACACGTGAAACGTAACGCAGGCTTGCGCGCGAGTGCTGCGACACGCGAACGTTGCTCCCGCGCGCTCGTATAAATTATGGCGATTTCTTTCGGACGTTCAGAGGGAGAGAGAGAGAAAGAAAGTCTACTTTATGGGATTGCGCCCGTAACATTCGCCGTGACATCAAAGGGCTCACACACAGGCGAAACGAACCTACCTACCTACCTACCTCCGCCTTGGCGATGACGGAGGCCGAGAGAGCGGACCTTCCTCCTTTCGACCCGGTGACGTGGGACGTGTGTGTGTGTGTGTAGAAGTGGTTGTGTTGTCTTTGTGTGTGCCATGTTTGGGCTGTGGATGCTCGAGTTTGCACAACGTGTGATGCGACTTTGGCTAACAGCGATGGTTTACGTCCTCACGCCTCCCCCTCGTATAATTATTCTCTCTCTCTTTCTTCCGATTACTTTTTATTTTTCTCTTTTTCTATGTCGCGTTAACAAGTTCCATTAAGATACTTTATAACTTTTTCTCACGTATAATAAATGAAATTTTATATAATGTAATTTGTAATTATAATTTATAAATTCTTGTCATATGTAACCTGCACTAATGAGGTAAAATAAATGTACCCTTCAACGGTATAAAATATTTTTTTTCTTTTTACACCTTACAAATTCGTTCTCCTGCTGTCACCACGAATTATATTTAAGCATAACCAGCATAAATAATCTTGTAATTCCATACGCAACTCTCCACTCCACGATCAGAAGCAAAAATCTTATCAGTCGGAGACTTGCATTCGCCACCACTACCACAACTACACAGATCGCAATAAATAAATGCGGCGATGCTTCTCACAGCCGACCCCAGCACCCAATAAATAAATCACCTTCATCCACCTAGACCTCCCCAAAGAAAAAAACCCTTAAATTCACTCTTATAACAGAATCGCTTGCAACGAGCGGCGAATTATTTATCGCGCTCAAGCAAAGTCCAGACCGCGTGTAATTGCGCGGCGCGTGTGATTCGCGTCGAGATGATTTGCTGTATCCTCGCGCGACTCCCGCGGATCGACTGACTCGGCACAATGAGATTCGCGCTCTCGCGCCTATAATATCGAGGTTGTAGTAGTAGTAGTCTGCCCTTAATGGCGAGTTATTATACACACAGCGAGAGGCGCCCTCGAGGGGGTCACACGTATACATGTATAAGTTACCCCGCGTACCTTCGTCGTCGTCGTCGTAGTCTCTCGCAAAGAGCGCAGTAACCTTGTAGTATGCGCAGGAAGTCTCGCGCGAGAGGAGCGAGCGCTAGTCGCGCAGTAAATCATGTTGAGATGAAGTGTATATACACAGACATACACACTGGGTAAAAAGCTACCTACGTCAGCGCTCTTTGTGCTTTGCTGCCTTGTTTTTGGATGGATCTCAATGTTGTTTTGTTTCTCAGATTCGTATTGCGCGAAGTATTCGTATTGTGGCACGTTGGATTTATGTCGCTTGGGTTTATCTTGTAATATTTTATAATATTAATACGATTTTTGTGGAACATTTTATACTTTTGTAGCTTTTTAAAACTTTTATTCACCGAAATGGCACGGTAGAAATTTATTTTTATAAAAATTTCATGATCAAAATAAAAAATATGTCATTTGTTTACCTTCTTATATAAAGAAATAAATCATTGTATCGGTATACACACAAAATTTACAAGATTACCGCATGGGCACTAGAAGGCGCATAAAAAGGAAAACAACGGGTATATAATCGAAAGCACAAAAAAATATAGTACTCATAACTCGGTATACCATCGAGTGAAGAGGGTGAATGTAACGCTAAAGGAAGCCATAAGCCTGGAGAAGGTCAGGGATCAGGCGTTGAACGAACAAACGATCGAGGACCTCGGCGCTCTCGAGAGTCCGCGATTCCCCCTCTCCTGTTGTGTGTATAATACGCGATATCGGCCGGAAAAGAGAGAGCACCGCTATTTTACGTTTATGAGCATTAAATTTTTGCCCCGGCGACGGAAACTGCGCGGTAGGGCGATTTTCACTTTTACTCGCGCCTCCTCGAATCTAATAACGAGTAAAGAAGACGGGAAGTGATTTAGAAGAGATGTGGGCGATCGGGGAAAATGAACTTTTTTCGAATTAATTTAATGAGGAATTGTTGGAGCAATAATAAAATATACCGAGAGGAGAGGTATGGCTATATGAAGCAGAAAGTATAAATAATGTTAATTAGAGGCGTGAGATAATAATGTGGGGTCAAGACACAAGGGAGAGAGAGAAAAAAGAAACGATAATAAAGCAAGAAAGTAATTATTTTGAAGTAGAAAAGAACCATATGAAAATTAGAAATTATGTAAACTCATTTTTTATCCTGTTAGAAGCTGGATGGAATTAAAGCAAAAAACAGAAAAAGAAGAAGCAATTCGCATTGAGAGAAAGGAACAAGGTGAAAATATACGCAAAAAATCTGCAGTAGGAAAAAATTGCAGCAAGGATAAAGTGTCTGCAATAAAGAACATTTGAATTACGAACGAGGAAGAAGAAACAAATGAGAAAAAGGAATAAAGCAGGTGAAATGCGAGGGCGAGAGAATAATAAGAGAGAGAGAGAGAGTTGAAGAGTTAGGGAGAAAGGATAAAAATAATACAGCGAAACTATAAAAAAGTAAAGTCGACTGCAGATAAAACAAAGAATGAAAAGAACGAAAAAAAGCAGCAAGTCAAGCGACGTTGGGAAGATAGGCGAAGGGGAATGAGAAATGGCTCATGCAAAGAAAAAGAGTTTCTTCAATTCTAATGAATGATTATACGTCCAACTACTGTGCATATATTCATTCTACTTATATATTAACGTTTTAAAAGTACATTATCACACAATTATTAAATAAACAATTCAATCTACTTGTAATTTCCATCACCCCAATAACTTTAAACCACATTATTTTCGAACCCATTATTAAATTCATAATAACGAAAACCACTCTTATTTCATACACTCAATCTTACCGAATTAAAAAGCCATTTTCAACTTTCGTACCCGCGCCGGTATCATTAAAAAAACAAACACGACGGTATAGCCGCAAATTTCACAGAACCTCGCAGAAAAGAGTGAGAGTGAGAGAGAGAGAGAGAGAAAAACGTCGAGGAATTAGCGCTCGCTCGCTCGCTTGCCCGCGCGAGGACGCTCCGCAAGAGTTTGGTATGCGTGAGCGCAGAGCCCGGGATGGCCGGCGTCACGCCACGTTCTCTCTCTCGGGCCTCTCCCCCGAAAAATTATGGTTACTGCCGTGAGAAGGACGGCCGCCGCGCTGGCGAGCGCTGCTGTACAGCGACACGACTAAGAATAATATTGCGCGCGGACAGCCCAATTTCGTCGCGGATTAGACTCGAAGAGGAGAGGGGGAGGTGGCCGCTTCGTTAGTATTAATTGCACGCGCGCGAGGAATTCGCGGGCCAAATTGATTATGGCGAGAGACGAGGAGGCCGAAGAGTGTTGACGGTTTTGTGCGCTGGTTCGGTGAGTGGACGGTGCAACGTTGTTGCAAAATTGAGATTTGTTGTGAGAAGTGAGGAAGTGTTTACGGATGGTACGAGGGGATCTTAGTTTTGTGCCAACGGATTGTATTTGCGAAAAACGTTTGATGTTTATATTAATAGTAGCATCATTGTAAGCATACATTGTTTTCTAAAATCGTTGCATTATAACGGTAGCGAAAATGCATTTATAGCCGGTCGCAAAATTAGAACGGGAGACTTGTACTAGACTCTATTTATCTCCGCGAGCGGCCAGAGATTATCCTTTCATCGGAATGAAAATTCGCTCTAGCGCTGCGCAGGCATAAATAAAACTTACAAGACAGCTATTGCTTGCTTTAATTTGTAAAATTATACAAGCTGCATCTATACACACACACACTTCTCGAATTACAATTACGCAACTGCACTAGCGGGCGTTCATATAATAAACCCCACGCAAATATGACGTGTTTATCGCACATTCGTCAACGTCAACGAGCCGGCGGTGTCTTCCCAATGAACACACAGCATTACGGACTCTTTTGTTGGATTCGAAAAACGCAATAAACTCGTGTTCGGTAATTGCGTTAATTAACTGCACGTATCGCAATGCTTACTGCGACCCTGAGAGCGTTGGCAGTCATTAGATTAAATGACCGGAAGACATTCGGCGAATTCTACTCGTAATCTCTCCGATCGCCCTGCGCCTTATTAAAGCGAGGGGGGCGAACCTGCTCGCGTATATATAATATACACACCGCGCAAGGGCGCGGGGTGTGTATATAAAAAGGGAGAACCAAATGCGTGTGCGAGACTATATACAATGCGAGCAGACGCATTTGAGAATGACCGAATGGCCTAATACCGATAAGGCCACTGGGACAATGCTCTCTCTTTCTCTGGGATGGTACTCGGGAGATAAGAGCCGATATTATTTATTCAAAGCGCAATATTAAGTGTCACGTTACGCTCTTGATGATACTTGTCATTATCGTCGGTCGTTGTGCCATTATCATTTCCTGTCCTTATTTACGCGAGAATTCAAAACATTATTGCGGTAATTATCGATTTGGAATGTATGTAATTTTAATCATACGGTTCGCGATACAAACAAATAAAAATTAACCGACCTCCTTGAAAATTACTCTAAGTAGCTCACTAAGTAACAACATCATGCTAGAGAAAACTATACCGCCAACAATTTACACCATTACATCAGCCAGCTAACTCTATCACCATATCCTTATACACCTCTCGCAAACAAAATATATACGTATATATTCCTCATTAAGATGTTCATCGCATTTTTCTCATCGCGCGCGTACTATACTCGCTCTACACCAGCCGCAGCATATATAATGTTAAAGTCGATGGACGTGTGTGTATTCGAAGGTATTTCCCTGGGGAGTCCGGCTACCGCGCGCTATTGTTCCGACCTGCGGTAGTAGTAGCTGCTAGCGCAGCACCTTCAGAACGAACGGATGTGTTATAACGCCCGTGTATATAATGCGCGAACAAGCGCGCAATCGTGTTTCTCCCTCTACGTACGTACGTATACGCGTATAGGTACCCAGTCTCCGGAACACACAACTTGTGGCCTCTACTCTTATACGCGCGGACACGGTAGGTATATAGAAATTTCTCGCGGCCTACTTTTTCGCCCGCGTGCATTTTTGACGTATATTCAGCGGGGGGTAATCGTTAGGCGCAGGTGACCTTTGCAAGAGGAGGATTATATAACAGACATGGATGCACCAACGACACCTCTTGCCAAATTGCTCATCTTATCTGTCCTGGTTAATCTCCGCGGGCTTATTCTGCGGTCGCGTGTGCACTGTGACGGCCGTTGTGGTTTCACGTTTTTGCGACCGCTAGAGTAGGGGCAAATTAGGGCTTGACGTAAAAAGTTTTTATTGGATGTTGGGATATGGCTTGGTCCGTCAAATAAAACGTGATGAAAAAATGTGTGGCATAATGTTCCTTTATTTTTATCCTGGTTTCAGGTATATAACTAATAAGTGTATAAGATTTGGTAATAAGCACACAGTGATATGAAATGTTTATATATTTAATCCGGTCGTTTAATCTCGAAATCGAGAGCGATAAATCAATGCTATTACTACACATACTCTTTTAATTATGCAACAGAAATATTATTATGAACAAAAAAAAATCATACATCACCTTTTAATCTCATTTTATGCGCGAAGATAAAAAGAAATAAAAGAATATTATAAACTTATGATATAACCGGAAATTTATGGAATTTATCGCGTTATAAATATCGTATAAAGCCTCATTTTAGATTTAATGATCAGATAATTTTGCGATTAAAACATTTATCTTCGCCGATGTAATTAATTTCCCACTACATAATCCCAGCGAAATATTATCAGCCAAATAAACCATCCTTTATCAAACCAACAAATAACAAAAAAAAAGAACACCACCCTCTGAAAATTTGCATAACGAACCGTCTGCGAAAACAAGTTCAATTCCCGTCTAGTCCACGACAAAAAAAAAGCATCGAATATAACTCATATCTACCGGAGGGGGGCAAAGAGGTCAGTAGTCTGCCGAATTCCTCTAGGCGACCGGGGGCCACTAAATTCGCCCGATGATCGAAGCTCCGAAAGAGTAGTAGCCAGCCAGCGTCGATCGTGTCGAGCGCACGTATATTACGACTACGTCAGTCGGGGCGCGTTAATCGGGCCGTGCCGGCGGCGGCACGCCGAAAGAGATCGAGCGTGAAGCCCGCGCTTATACACAGCCGTAGCACGTGGTTATACACGGCGGTGCTCAAGTGTAAAACAGGCTCGGGTGTGGCTCGACTCTGCCTGCGCCACCTGGTAGCGAGACGGGGAAACTACTTGGCACGGCCTTACCAACAGGACGGTAAGGTAGATTGCGCGCGAGCACACTTGTCGGACGGTACGGAGGGCGCGACCTGCTGCTCATATATGCCTACTGCAAAAGAGGGAGAGAGAGAGAGAAGGACGGAGAGAATTGGAAGTAGGGAGAGAAACCACCCGGTGATGGGACTTTATTATCACTTTATAAGCGAATAAAAGCGAATCGCTTCATTCCCGGCGTTTTTATATATATTATACGTCGTTGCGGTTACCGCGCGTGCGGGAGAGAGAGAGAGAGAGCATAATTTTATAAGTCACTGCAATGATATAACGCGCGACGATAATCGTTGGACGTATAATTTCGGCGAGATGAGACGGCGTTTTTGCGCATTCTCCGGGCGTGGATAAAAAGAGCCGTAGCGCGAGCTTATCGCGCTTTTCAATTAAGCGCGAGAGCGCTGATTGTCTCAATAAAACGAGATTTATCGGGCAAGGTCGACCGGTGGCTAAAAGTAATCTTGGAATTTCAGCACGCGGATGAATGACTCTGTATGAGTAATGGCCAAGGCGAGTTTAAAATCAGCGAAAATCGTATATACGAGATATACGTACGTTATTTTCTGATGTTTTCATTTTCTTGATAAATATGGGCTTTTTTAAATTATTTTCTTAATGTGGGTAAAATGAAAAGGATTGTTCAACATTCAGCAATTTTTTTTTATAAAAAAATAATCTAAAACAAAAATTATATTTATTAAATTGAAAATCAAAAATTGTTAAATATAATAAGAAATAAATTTATTTCAAAGTATAAATAAAAAATATTTGAATAAAAATTTAATTTGTTATAAATAAACAATTAAACATTTCCACAACAATAGATTTATAATGTACTCAAATATCCTAACGAAATTACCATCACCGATGATTTCCAAAAAATCCCCTAGGACCACTCCCGAAAATTGCAGGCTGACCTTAAAGCAGGCACTATAGCACTTACGTCTCGAGAGAAGACCTCGTAGGGGGAGAAACCGAAAGAGAGAGAGAGAATGAGAGCGCGCTCGTAAGGGGGATGCTTCTGGCGCGCGGGGCCCAAGTGAAAGCGAGGGGCAGGACTTAGCAACGGCGCGAGGACCACCCCGGTGGCCATGTTGAAAGCCATTATGGCATCGGCTCTTATATAGAGAGAGCGAGTTTCTCTAAGCGCACACAATGAGGCCCTCGGCCAGATGCGTAATATAAAAAATCAGGGACCGTTGGAATTTAGGCGAGAGCTAGAGGCGAGAAGAAGATAGTCTTGAGCTGACTGCGCGTCGAAGGGTCACGAAAATTCGTCGCGGGGAATTTGTTGCGTGTTGTTGCGTTGTTGTTTTATCGTTAAAAATAGCGGGAAAATGTTGGTTTTGCCGTTGGTTTTGTATAGTATGTGTAGTGAAAATTTTGTGTGTATAGTGTCGTGCTGGATGCTCGATCCTTTGTTCAGGAAAATGGCTTTCTTTGTTCGGAAGGTGATTTTCATATACTTTTTTTTTATCAATTTGTAATCGCTGAATAGCATTTTTATTATGTTAAATGTAATACATATAATAATTATTTAATTGTCTTTACATTTTCGAACATAAATAAATAGTTAACAATATTTAAAGTATACAAGTCAACTCTGAATGTTACTCATTAAATACAAAAATTCGTATAATATAAAAATTCTAAATAATTTTAGCGCTCTATTAAATTATTTTAACAATTTAAAGGAAAATAAATAACGTTTCATTAAAATATACCCATTACGTGCATTATTATCCGTTCATAAAATATATCACATAAATAAAAAATATCTCCTTTATCACTATGATTTGAAAATTTTCTAATCAATTTAAACAATTTTAAGAATACTAAAACTCAGCTATTAACCGCACTGTTCCACTTTGTACCCGCGATTTACGCGATGCATCCGCGTTAGCTATATATACACACCCACCCACTACACATACACACAATCGCTTGGCCGAGGCCTACAGCTGCGGAGCGCGCAGGGAGTTTTGGCGAGCGTAAAAAAGGAATCGACGTTTCGATCGGGGCGCGTTATCAGCGCCTGGTTTGAGGCGATCGCACGCTTGGGAGGTCCGTTATCTAGCCCCGGCAACTATACACACACACATACACAGCGAGCTACCACCCCCGCGGCTCCGCAAACACGCTAACTAACTAACTGGCATTTACATTGCTAATTGCGCGGCCCCGTGGCAAGTGGTAATGCTGCCTAACGTAGACAATGCCGCTGAAATTAAACACAGCGCTGCGCGAGCGCGCGGAGAAAGCCCGGAAAATGTTCGCCTAGCTCCCTTCCCCCTCCCCTCTTTTGTTATCTCTAATATATCTCCGCGCATCTCTCGCTTTCTCCAGGCGAGCGTGGTGGAAAGGTATAGGGGTATACGTAAATTTACAGGTGGAAGCGAAAAGATAAATGAGGATGAATGATGAGATTGATAAAAAAAATTGTTGTTTCTGGAGCTGTGATTGAGGTGAAGTCAGTAAATTTTTTAGAAAAATACTTTGCCTAAGTATTTACATTAATTCTTGAAAACAAACCAAAATAGTACATAACGCTTGGGGTGAATGTATCACACGGACAATTAAGTGCGAGGGTTCTCATTTTGTAGCCTCATAATGACATCCACTACTCAGTTTCAAGAATTTCGAAGCGGGTGCGTAACTCCTCTTATAGCGCATAAGAACGGCAGTAGTAGTGTGTCGCGCGCTAAGGAACAACTCGAGTAAGGAGAGAGAGGGAGTCAGAGAGTAAGTTTATGGGGAAACCGTAAATAACTTGTGTACACCCAAGTTTTACGCAAAACCCTTGCGCACCCTTTCCAAGACAAACAGCCGAAAGGGATAATGTATGTAATCAAAGGGGGAATTTGTGTAATTGAATTCCTTGGAAATGGAATGAACTTGATTGACCGACATTATATTAAGCTTAGAACAACTCGAGGTTATTTTGATACAACCGTGCTTCTTCGACACTTAACAAATTATACGCAAGAAACTGAAAAACGTACACTATTTTCAGAGAAAAAGAAAACAAAAGTATTTTGAGGAAACGAGCCATCGTACAAGGGTGCAGTCTCTTGCGGTGAACGCGTCCCTTTATACACTCACACACTCGCTTTCTCTTCCTTCATTCTCCTTCCTAGACTTCCTCTCTCTCCTTCTTTTACTCGGGGCTAAAGGAGCATAGCACTATATATATGCGCGCTCGAGGGAGATGCGCGGCAGCAGAGCCGACACCATCGCAGGGGAATAAAACATAGCGCCGCCGCAAGCGCGCGCGCGAAGCGGTACTATATATATTTCTCTTTTTGTCGGTTCTCAGGGCGTGTATAGAGCGAGAGAGTAAGACCGCAGACGACGGGGATAGGTATAAGAAGGACGGTTTTGGGTTTGTCGTCTAGGAGGAAAGCGGTTGCGCTCTCGCAAAAAGTGCGAACGGGCGAGGCGCGCTGGATTTATGCGAAGATGGCGGCGTGATTAATTGCGGAAGGATTGGGATCCGGTCTAAGATTTGTTGGAGAGAGGTTTTTCGGTTAAGATTGTTTTGGAGTTAAAAAACTCCTGGAGTTTAAGTTTGCGATAAATAAAAGTATAAGGATATGTGATAAATAATTTATATGGAACTCGAAAAGAATTGACCCACATGTTGTTATCGTATCGAGGTAAAAACTTTTCGCGACAAATATGTAGTGTACGAGTGTCTAAAAATAATGCACTCGCCTATGCATGTGCGCGGAATAAAACATCGTGTAAACAATTTTCAATGGTCCCCACGGCAAACATAGGTATAATATACACACATCGGGCAGCACCTCCGCATGCACACAACTTGCGCAGTAAACTCTCGGAAAACTTTTCGCAACAGTAAAAGCAACATTATCGAGTCGGACGATATAACATCGCTCTTTCCCTCTCTCAACTCCGGGATTATATCGACGTCGCGCTGCAGCAAAAGTCGTCGCGAAGGGGGACTCGAATGGCTTTCCGCGTGTACACACAAGCCCCGCGCACGAGAGCGAGAGCTATTTTTCCCTCCTCTCCCTTTTTCCTATAGCTCGGGCGCATAACGCAAAGCAAACCGTGCTGCTGCGGGACTTTTATATAGTGCCGCCGTGCGTTGGATCTATACACATCTCTCTCGGCGTATAATACACTCCTATGGTAGAAACTCCGCCTGCGCGAGAGTTCGGTTGCCAAAAATTATATCGATCGCGGTTCGCCCGTGTCTGTATATGGGAGCGCGATGCAAAACTCTGACGTATAGCGTCTGCCGCGCTTTTTCATCCGAGAGACAACGCCGCAGTCGGAGGAGAGTCAACATCGTTTTCCGAGTCGTCGTCGTTCTATCGCGCGAGAAACAAGCTCCATTCAGCCGCGAGGGAAATTTAGAGCGAGCTGCGAGGGTTATACGCGCAGACGCTCGACGTAATGCGCACTTTTGCCTCGATTTATCGAGGGAGGAAGTCTTTTGTACAAGCCCGATGCCCTCTTTCGGTATTATGTGCTCTGTGTGTGTGTATACGCCCTGAGGATTTATTCTTTCGCGGTGGTCAAGAATGCAGATCTTTTTTTACTCTCAAGGATTTATGATAACGTCTGCGTGCGCTCGTTTCATTGAATGTGCACCGGATGAACAAAAACTCTCTCTCTATTTATTTCCTATCAGTTTCTATATAGGCACAAAAGACTAATGCTCCTAAAAATGTTTAGTTATATTATCGTCTTAAATTTTTGAAGGGGAGAAGAATTTTAATTACTTCATTTCGCCCGACAGCATTATATATTTGAAATACAGCAGTTGGATATCGTAAAACACTAGCAGCAGCCCACAGTACAGTTACAATTTAATTATCCCGAGGGCAGAATAAATAAGAAAATGCCTCGATTCAATCAGCCACAGTACAACGGGCCCATTGTTCGCTCACTCGCTCTCGGCAAACAAAAAAAGCGTTGCGCAAGTCAGAGATCCAAGCATCAGCTGCCTCGCAGCGCTGTCCGTCGAGCGAAACGCCTTGATCGCTCCGTCCTCGCACGCATGTGACGTATATATATACGCTCGTGTCGCCTGAACTTGAAATAGATACAGGGTCCATTTCGCCATTATATTGATCGTACGTCAGCGCTCGCCGTTATCTTTGGCATGCCAAACTCGAGATATTATAAAGACTATATAGCTGCGTTATAATTGACCGCCGACAGCAGCACACGTGGACAAAAACTCTCGAATGTGGGCGAGCGGGGAGGAAAAACGTGACCGCGCGACAAAACACTGCACGTGCGTGCAATGCGCGGCCCCGTTTTCGCGACGGTGGTCGTGGATTTCCGCGTGTGCTAGAGTGTACAGTGGGAGTAGGTTATTTTCGAGAGACCGGGGTAAAAACAATAATCGGACGTGACGGTCGTGCGCTGCGGCGAATGCCGGAAATGTGTGAGAGCGGCGTAGCAGTGACGCAATTGCGCGGAGGGAAACAGCCCAGTCTATTAATAAGGTTTTCCCCGATAAATATTTCGTATACCTCAGGTCGTTCCGGTTTTTCATAACACGACGTTTTCGTGACTATAAAATCGACACATTTCAGCGAACGATTGTGTAATGCGTGCGGTAGTTACACGTGGACTTGGGAACCACTGTTTTGCAAACTTTCTTAATAAGTAATTTTGGTATATAAAAACGATGATTTTATTCTCTGACAAATGAGTAATTTTACGAACACAAGTGACGACGATAAATCAAGCAAACTCAATTAAAAATAAATAATATTATAGCCATTAAAACAACGTTGCCTCCTTATACTTCGACCCTCCATCTTGTACCTCGCACTAGCAAAAAACCATTATATAAGACACGAAACGAGAAACGAAGGGTGTGTGCCGCTGTTTCATTGCCGAATCCTGGCGACTCTTTCTCTCTCTCCCTCTCTCTCAGCATCGAGGAGGAAGGAGAGGCAAGAGAGAGCGTCTGATTAAGGAGGCACGGATATCGCAACGTTGCGACTTGGGGTGCGGAGCAATTATAGCGCTGAATTAAGGGCGAGGAAAATTTGGTAATTAGGGGGAGATTCAAAAAGGATAAAGCGTACATTATGGCGTTTCTTTTCGCACGCCCGCTGCTGCCTCGCACGCGTATATAGTCGCTTTATATTATATATATAACGCGCGGAATTTGCCTGTGCGAGATTCAAGAGTGCGCGTCTCTCTCTCGCTGCTTTGACTTATGGCTTTGAAAAAGTTTTTAATGGCGTATTATATTTTCTAGTTTACGACGAGGGATGCAGTGTATTAAGAATAATTTGTCGAAGTACTTTTCGAGTCTGATACTTCTTAATGGCACGCGGTCCCCGAATCTTTAATGGGCTCCAAAGACTTATGTATAGATTAATATATTAAAAATGTTTTGAAAAAGAAAAATTTATCTATAAAGGTAGATATTTAATAATAAAAGAAAATAATATTTTACGACTTTTTAACAATCCAAGAGCAACTACTCTACCGAAATAGAACGAGTCGCTACGCCATACCGAGCGCGTGCGCGCATCCAACTAAATTCCGCCCCACCTCCTCCTCCTCCTCCCTCTCGACAACACAGAAAAAAAACTGTGCTTGCAGCCGGCGGAAGCCGCGTGCAGAGAGCGCAACTCGCTCGCTCCATCGATTCCCGGCGAATTCGTCGCTCTAGCGATTCGTCGTTCAATCGCTTGCCCGGAACTGCCTTAAAGTCGCGCGCGCTCGCATTCACCCATACACACACGCGCAAGCTCGTTTTTCCCGGTCGCTCACGCGCTCGTCGCGCGCCGTTTCGCCCCCGATTGATCGTGTCGCCGACAACTGTCGACTACCCTCTCTCGCGTATAAATATAGGCGTGCGCGCGTATGTGTGTACGTAGAGGGTACACGTATACGTCACAGAGAGAGAGGGTTTACGCGCTGACGCGGCGCTGTCCGTCACTATGGGCGCCGTTGCCGGCGCGTCGGTTCGATGGCGCGGCCGGGGAGGGTTTCACCGACCGAGCGAATATATATCTCCGTTTGGATTACATTGGACTGCGGCAATGGGACACGACCGCGTCGCCGAGCAGCGACGGTGTAGCCGCGGGTATACGCTGTAGCAAGAGAGGGTGGGAGAAAGGTGAAGGATAAATGGAGCGCCGGAGAGAATATCGGGGGCAGGACACGATATATTTATTAAACGCCTCGAGAAGCCGAGAATGGCTTTTATATAGGGGGTATATCGGGCCCCTGCCCCCCGGTAATTGCTATGGATTTTAGGCAGATTGAGTTGCGGACTTAATTTTTTTCCTTTTTTTTATCTTCCCTCGCGGTGGCAGGATTTATGGCGCTATACTCGAGTCACGTAACGTGAAATGAGTTTATAAAATTCTTGATATCATTGCTTTATTAAGCTGCGTTGATATTATCTTTAAATCCTTTTGTTATTTAAACTAAAAAATTTATATATTAACAACGAAATACACACATAGCAGCCGGGAATGTCAATATATCGCAACTTCCGAAAAAAAAAAAAATTTACGTTCCAAAACTGAGAGCGCCTGCAATACATTCTCACCTTGCGTAACTCAAAAAGCTCTCTCTTCCTCTCTCCCTCTCTTGTCGGCACACGCAGAGGCACAGCGCGAAACACCCACCCGTCAAATATTTCACGCTCTCTCAGAAAGCTTTTCGATTTTTCGTAGGAATTCGATTCCAGCAGCAGCAGCGATACGTATATAGAGCTACCACCGTCGCGCGTCGGACAAAGCAAACGCTCTCTCTCTCGCTCGCGCACAGAGAGAGAGAGAGAGCGAGAGAATTACTGGCGGGAGCTCGCTCGCAGCGCCCGGCATTGCGATCCGTCAGAGCGAGTAAACCAAAGGCATAAATTTAATAGGTCCTCTCTCTCTCTCTCTCCCCCTCACCCCTTCCCTTTCGCGAGCTTTATGGCGCCAGCGCGAATTTCCCATTAAATAAACAAGCTCCCGTGTTCATTATACCCCGGGCCGACGGTGCCGCCGCGCTACACTACTATACCCTCCTCCCCCATAGCCGCCTATCGCCTCGTGCCTCTTTCTCCGCGTGTACGCAGCAGCAGCAACAGCGATGCAGCAGCAGCAACACGCCCGGATGCATCTAGGGGCTTAGACCGCCGCCGCCGCCGCTGCGGTTGCGGCCGCCTTGCGAGTAGCTGCTGCACAGTGTAGAGTAATCGCGTCGAACGCGTGGGTGTGTATATGTATATATATGTGGAAGAGAGAGGGGCGCGCGACTGCTGCTATGTGTGAGCTACTGGCGCATGCGAAATTAAACATCGCGCGAGAGAGGCTCATGCTGCTGCTGCTGCGCGTGGAATTCTCTGAGCTGGACGCCGCCGCTGCAGTGTGTGTAGGTAGCCTGATGTACTGTGCGGTTTGGTTGAGGAAGGGATGAACGGGGGAACAGATAGTTGCGCCTTTTTTGTAGATGTTGTATATGTAAATTTGGGGAAGGGGTTTGTTCAAGTGGTCGTTGCTGTTACAAGGAGTATAGGGGAGATTAACAATGGAGAACGTTTGTTGGGTCTTTTGAGGATGTAATGGGTAGTGTTTTACTGGGTATGACGTATTTTTCAATTACAGGATCGCCGTAATAATGTGAGTATTATAATACGAAACCAATTATCATGTTAGGGCCAATTAACCAACTTATAGCATAAATTAGGTATAACTATAAAAGTAGTTTGCACACTCGCAAACTTTCTAACGTCTTAATATGACTTTATACGGCGCGCGGCCATTCTAATTAAGCCTCTTCCAATTAATTAAAAGCACTGTGTATATATCGCCATCGTGATAATTATCCAAAGAGCCAGCTCGTTTGATCCGCGACGCACGCGTCATTTAAAGTAAATCACTGTCCGTTATCTGCCCCCTTCTCCGTCCTTATTTAAAGATTCCGCACTGAATTTTTCCAAACTACCTCAAACTCCTGCTGCATATATCCCTTACGCAGTTCTCTCCTGGCCGTTTCTTCCTACCTCTCCCTCCGAAAAACCGAAAAGAAACTTCCGCGGCGGCAGCGCAGCGGCGCACGAAAAAGAGCGGAGCTGAAATTATCGCCCGGCAATTAACGTTTTCCGCGAATTCATCAACATAAAACGTTTCGCTCGTTAGCTTCGCCCGGCTACCGTGCGCATAAAGCCGTGCTGCTCGCTCGCTCTCTCTCGCGGCACAAAAACGTCACTTAATTCAAATGCACGTAGTAGTAGCAGCAGCAACAGTAGCCGCTATACTGCGACGCGGTAGCACACACACAACGAGTCCCTTTTTATTCGCATTCATTAGCGATAATGTTATAATAAACTCTTTCATCGCCCGGCGCAAAAGACTCGACGATGTGGCCCATTTCCCGCATATATACTTACTCAGGTTATATACATACATACATATATATACACGTATACATACACACACAGCTCTCTCTCTCTCCACACATATATAGACGCTTTCGTCCAGCCGAGCGGGCGGCGGGGCCCCGAAACACTGTAACTCCTGCTTGCTGATAATTAGCGCATCCATCAGCCGCAGCAAGCCGCCAGCTAATGCCGATCGTACGTTATCGTTATCACGGCCTCTCCATTTTGCCCCTCTCGTCCTCTCCGATCCTACCCTTCCATCCCCTCTCCCACTCTCGTAAGCGGCGTCGCGACGCCGCAACTCTCCCCGCGTGTGCGATCATGGTACTGTGCAGGTATCAGAGCGCAACGGCCCCTGTCGATACGCGGCCAATAATCTAATAACCAGTCACCGCCAATGCCCCGTAAGTCATCCGTGCCGGCAGTCCTGCAGATTTTCCGCGACGCTTGCAACTCTCTGCTGGTGTCCTCCCTGTCGCCCGGAACCAATAAACGCGCGCTCATATGCTCTGCGAGATGTATATAGCAACGGTCATTGAAATATTTTTATCGGTTTGTTTACGAAGTTATAAGAAAGTATAGTATATATATCACGTGGAGTTAAAATGTGAAATTTCTGGGGGAATAATATTAAACTGTTATTTGCTTAATGTAAAAGTTAAACTTCTCTTAATATTATATATTCGTATATAGGTAACCATATTCGCACGTAATTTACTTTTTCCACAACCGATCGGATAGAGATTACGTTTGAGTATGACGTCAATGGCCACGGTAGAGTAACCCGTATCTGATTCTTATAAGCTGAGCGCGCGCTCATTATCGCGATGCAAAAATTATATTCGGGCGAAAGGTGATCGCTGTACGGCGAGGGCCTTTTTATACAGATGTCGGCCGCGAGTGAGCGAAACATCAGAGTATATCTCGCTCGAGGGCTGCCGCATCCGTGTGTAGTATATATAGGTACACCTACTTATATGGGCTCGATTGCTATCTGGCCGGCGTACAAAGGGGGCGGGAAAGCGGGCTATAGTGGGAGGGGAGATGCAAAAAATTGAGATATCCGTAATGGAGGTTGGGGGGTAGAGCTTTGGTATGATTTTCGGGGATAGTAAATGCACTCTAATAAATTGTTTGCTTTTATACATAAGAGAAGTTTCATGAATTTTAAATTAAAAAGAAATCGTAACAGCAATTTTTCTATTAATACAGAATATTCGAAAATAGCTTAAAAAGAACTTATAATGTCCCTCGTCTGGGCCACGGCGCTAAAAATGCAAAAGCAAACTCCGGCGGGGCGCAGCAAACACCAAAATAATTACTCTCCCGGCATTCCGCGCACTCCCTCTTGCACACCAACCCTGCACACATACACATGGAAGGTCGCCATTATTTGTCTTAAAATTCGCCTACGCACGCGTAGAGCCTCGCTACGCGGCACCCTCCCTGCTCTAGCACCACCAGTAAACAATCCAAGCGAGAGAGAGGCTAGAGAGGATCAGAGAGGGCTCAGAGCGTGCGCGCACGCGTATTTGACCACGGCAGCGGCGACGCTGCGCTGCACACTACGCGCTGATATAGAACTACTAAACAGGCCGTAGATCAGCCGGGTTAGTTATAGCCTGCGACCCTCGGCGGGCTCCTAGCTATATAGGCGCCCGGGCTAGCTACCAAGCTCGCTCCATTGCCGAACCAATTCCCACCGGTGTTCTGGATCATTTGCCGGCCCGCGGCTGTGCATGTGTGTGTAGCGCTATCGATGCAGCAGCATTGGCGCGCGAGATAAAGCCCCCTGATTTTCGCCGCGGCTATCGGCTGAACAACGCGGCCCGGCAGTGTTGCACTTGCTTTTTGGACTACTTTTCTCGTTGGGCGAAGGGTTAATGAATCTTTTAGGAGGAGGAGAGGAGGATTTGTTGGGATGGAAATATTGGGTGAATAATTGGGGATGGAGCTTTTTGCGTATGGGTGGTGAATTTTGTTTGTAATTATAGTTGGTGTAATAGGGTGAATTTACGGGAATTTAGATAACGTTCTAAACAAAGTTAATTGGGGTTACATAGGCGATTATATGATTTCGCTTGATAATGGCAAATTACATTGAACTTTTAGATTCTCGTATATCGAATTAACAGGATTAACTTTTAAAGCTTATATTTTCTTATAATTCAATCAATTCTCTATACTTATCTAAAGTTCCGCTTCGCGAATTCGCGTATTAAACCAAGACATCACCTCCAAAGGAAGTTGAATTTCTCCAGCGAGATAAAGTTAAACTTCAACGGCCGGCTCTGCGCGAAAATTTATTGCACAAAATCTCCATTGATATATCGCGCCAATATATTTTGTAATGGAACATTTATTTATTGTACGTGGAAATCCGATTGAAGCCTGTATATATATACACTGTGTCCAGTGCCGGAATAGAAACACACGCACTCCACACATGCACACACATCTATACATCCACGTCACTCTGTACGAAGTTCGCGTGCACGCGGTGGTATAATCTCGGGGGACTTGAGGCTTTGCGCGAGAGAGGATAGAAGATTAAACATTCAGCGTGTAGTATCGCACGCTCGCACGCTTACCGGAGGCCATTTCCAATATTTTGCGCCGCGCGCGGCCCTTTGACTGGCCTATGGCGCGATACAACAAAAACGATTTATCGCGCAATGAAAACGAAAAGTCGCGAGAGAGAGAGAGAGCGCTGGCCAGCTCCCCTCTCTACGCTCGAATAAAATATTTACGGGCACGTATAAATTTCGAATTAAATATCGCGATTTGATACGCTTTTTCTCGTTGCACATATAGCGCGGCGCACGTTATCGTCGTCGGGGCGTGAAAAATCATTAAATAATCGAATCGATGCTTTCATAAAAATGTATCATTACATTATCCCGGGGGTTTTTATCGGAGTCGAAAGACAGCCGAGAATTTATTTAATTTTGCATTACCGCTTTTATGTATTTTTAAAAATCTTTAAATTTATAACAGCTACGTATAGCAAGCAAATATATTATACAATTTATTTTGACATATTATTAAAACATTAATAAAAAAAAAATTGTACATATGTATTTAAATGAGATCTCAATTTCTGTTTCAGGTAAGGATGATATGGCTAAGCCGCATTGGACCTGGTTGCAAGGTGAGTTGTGCTTTTTTCGTTGAACCCGACTCAAAAAAATAGAACCCATCCTCTCCTCTTACCATATACACAACCCCTCGAAATCCCGTCATATGGCAAAGGCTGTCCAGCTCGCGTGAGTGCAAAACTTTCTATCTATATATATCTTTCTCGCTGTCGAACCGCTTAATGTAACTTTAATCTCGAGGCTCCGAGGCGAATGACAATTTATAGCCTTTTTTTCCTCCCCGAATAACATAGAGACTCTCTCGCCCATATACCTCGGGCGACCGATCCGCAGCGCACAATATGTTTAGAAAGGGAAAAACCAGCGCGATCGCGGAGAAGAGGAAAAAAAAGCCGAGCGCGCGGGGAAAATTCGTTCTTGCGCACAAAAGGGACAGATTTCACCCTATTTTCTCCCTGCAGCTCTCTCTCTCTCTCGCGGAAAAACGAGACCGAACAGCTGCCGCGCCAATGATTTCGCCATCCGCTTTGCTCCCTCCATCTTTCTCCCTCTCTCGCCTCGTTTTTTGACTTTTTATACACGTACGTGTGTATACACACAGACATATCGCGAGCGGCGCGGAGAACAGCCGCGCGTGTGCCTTCGGGGGGTGATCAATAAATATTGGTTCTCGGGGGTGAAATTGGGGTGGCGGGAGGACAGTCGTGCTGCTGCGGTTGCCGCCCCCCTACCCTCCGGCGTCGCGTACAAACACACACACACACATACGCGGGCCTTGCAAACGTTACACGGCAAATATAACCACTTCTGGCGTAGGTTATAACCGATGGAAAATCGCTCGATCCTATATGTGTGCTCTCCTTTCGCGCGTACGGTGTCCTCGCGTGGTCGATGTGCATGTACGGGTAACGTATGCGTATGTGCGCTGCCTTATGGCGCCCGCTCCGATCGATCGGCACATGTCGCTTTCTTATTTCGCGGACCGCCGGTGTTTACGGCGGCTACTGGCCCTGTTTTCGCGCGCTCACTGGTCTGTGTGTGGTGTCCGCCTCGTTCTGCACGCGGTATGTCGATCAGATAACGCTGCACCCGCGTGTGCGCGGCCATTCGAATGCTAAAACTTTTCTGTTAATTAATAATTTCGTTCGATCAATTGAAAGATTAAACGTTAATTAGGAATTTTGTAAGTATACGCAGCGGGAAAATTAAAGCCATTAATTGTTGTTTGAAGTATATATTAATTTAATCGGTATATGTATGAAACGGAACACTTGCGTGAATAATTTTTAAATTTGAAATCGAGTGAAACTGTATTAGGCCTGTATAATTAACATTTCACTTTGTAGTTTACGCAAAATTAACGGAGATGATGAAAACATAACCGTATACATATAGGAGCAACATATATCGAAAACATGAAATTACATCTTTAATCAGTCCATAACGCCATCGCTCGCGCGCGCGCATCAAACTCTCCCCGCCCATGCGCGCTCAAAACATAGTGATCCCCCACTGGCTTTTTCATGGTCGGAAAAGTCGGAAAAATTGCCGAAGCGATTCGAAAGTTCGAGAGAGAGAGCTCACCCGCGGGACCCCCGTATATACCTCCTCCTATTCTACTACAGTGCGCGAGGCGAGCATCGCGTCGCGCCTCTCGGAGCGTGAAATGGCCGAGTTAAGCATCTGCACGGGCCGCGTACGCGCCCGGTTCGCTGATCCGTGTAAACGGTCTACCAAAAATCGTTTATTCCCTACCTCCTCCGGCCCCTGCGACACCGAAATAAAGGGATTATCTCGCACGCGGCCATTTCCCAAAAACGCCACCCCCTTGCGACGATGCTTATACTACTACACCCGTTTCTTGCGCGGTAAATAGAAATTCCCGAGCGCGTTGTATACGAGCTGCGTTTTGTGACTTATGGTGTAGGGAAAGGAGAAGAAGGGCGAGGGGGGCGCGAGGGAGAGAGAAGAAGGGTCGCGTGGAGAAGAGGGTTTGATGAGCATTCGAAGGAGAGATCGGTATTTCCCGTCGCCTCGCGCTCCTTTTTTTCTGCTCAAGAGAGAGAGAGAGAGCTCCTGGGAGGCATAAATCCTGGCAACGAGAGCGAGAGAGCCCGTTGTTCATTTTAAAATACTTTTGCGTCGCGTCGTAAAAATATTTGTACGGAGGGTGTGGGGGTATCTTTATGGGAGAGGATTAGGAAAATTAAAATCCAATGAGATCGTTGTTGTCTTCAAATGGCGATTTGAGGATTAGGTGGAAACGTTGCGATGGCGCCCGTAATGTGGGCAATTTATCACGGTGGATATGGCGTCGTTGACGTTATTGAACATTCGCTTGATGTTTATTGCTCTATCAGGGTTAAAAGATATTCCAAAGTGGAGAAAACGTTCTAGAAAAGGTTTATTTACATTATTTATGGTGAATCAAGATGTTTTTTTTAACACTTCAATAATAATTTAAATATTTCAAAAAGTTTTAATGAAAACACAGCCGCACCTCCATACAACCGAAAAAACCTTTCGTGCAAGGAAGAAGAAAAACCCCACGGTCTTGGCACAGGCGCGAATCTCGCGCGAGACGCGCAGGGGGGTGGTGGTGCCGCGGCCAGGGCGCACTCGCGCCCAAGAAGTGGATTCGGTTAGAATTCCAATGAGGCACTGGCTCTCGCGCATACATATACATACGCACACACGTAGCCTCCACGGGGGGTGAGAGAGAGACAGAGAAAGATGCTTCTCGAGGCGTGAAATGGCTGCGTTAACCACTTGCGCGCGAGACGGGGGCGGGTGCACACTACGACCCCCCGGCTCGTTCCGAATGTTTGGAGGCAGCAGCGTTCTCTCTCTCTCTCTCGTAATATCGTCCTGGATCTCTCTTTCTCCTCTTTCTCTCCCTTCGCGAAGATCTCGCAGAGGTAAGATAAAAGTTATGCGCTCCGCTATGCGCGGGGGAGTCGTACATCAGCCGCGTCGGACGTCTGCGGGGACGTGAGCTCTTCTCTCTCTCCCTCTCTTATATAGCAGGCGAGCGCGTGCGAGAGAGAGTTATATCTATATACATTGTACACGCGGATATATATACCGACATAAATACGCCGGGCGTGCGTTTCGCAAAAGGGAGAGGAGAGACCTGCGCTCCGTTTTCATCCCGAAAAGCGGCGCGCGTATCTCGGCGCTATCTCGAAGCTCCAGGCCACGTCGCGCGTGAGTCTCTCTCTCTCTCTCGCCCCCGCGTATAAATATATTCGGCCGGTATATCATCGGGGATCGCGCGCGCGAGCGAGGAAGAAAAGAAGGAGGCGCGAGGTTGCTGGAGTGGTGGGCCGTGGAAAAAAACTTTCGTTCCTGCGTGGCGCGCGTTCGCCTTTTGTACGCGCGCGCGACTGAAGTATGACTTGGACTGTAAGTTGTGTGCAGTTGAGCGTATTTACTTTGACGGTGGTAAAAAAGTTTTTCCATTGCCGGGAGATATAATTTAATACATGCTTTTGTATATATACGTTTGAAAATAATTGGAATACGAAAAATGTATATACGATGGAAATTTTGAAGGGAATCTTTGTAATAATCAACGTGGCAATTACTTCATTTAATCAAAATTCATTATACCCAATTGTGCACTCACTTCAATAATACAGTGTCCATTCCGATATCTCATAAACGCCAATTCCCACTGTCGCACCATTGCCAAGACGTCCCTTTTTCTAACTTGCTCTCATTCTCCCCCTCTTTCTCTCTCCCAGCACATGTACGTAATACTCACAATAACTGGGCGTGGCGTGCGTCGAATGCATTATTATCTTTTTCTCTCTGTCATTCTCTCTCTCTCGTTCACTCGGTAGGTATATACTCACGCGCGCGTACGCGCAGAAGACGTCCGGTACGAGAAAACGAGGCCTTCGTCTCGCTCTTCGAGCGAAATTGCTTGGTAGATCGAGACAATGATAGGTCGGTTGACGTATGGCACCATATACCGCCGCGCGCTTGACGATTTGCAAATTTCGAGCTCTAACACATACGCGCGCGCCCTTTCATTGCTCCGTCGTCGAGTGGGCGTCGTCGTTGTGTCGTTGCAAAGAGAGGGCTTTTATGAGTGGCAGTGTTGATTGTATGGGAGTATTATGAAAATGGATGAAGTTTGTCGGAGTTTTTTTTCGGTAGTTAATAGCCCGCGTGGAGTAAGACAATGGCAGCGGTTGAGTTGGCTTGAGTTATTGCTACTGGGACAGTTGCGACTGTGCTTTGCGCAGCACCAGCAGGCACCTTTGAAAGTGAATTTTATAGTTTATAAAAAATTAATGATAATGCGGTTGTTGTATATATATATACACACGTGGCTACATAACCATGTGCATTACATATTATACATTATCATAATTACATACGTCTGCAAGTTTAAATTTTTTGCCTCGCGCATTATTCCGTTAATTGCGCCGCGCGCTCGCCCTTTATAATTTTGCTGAAAAGATAGAATCGGAGATCGTAAGAAACGATAGCACGACGCGGCGTCGCGAAATAACAACGTGCGGTGCGCAGAGCTAGTGATTTTCACCGTCTCGAATGCACTAAAAAACTACGTTAATTGAATTAAACTGCACTAGTAATAGCCGCTTCTCGATGCCTTATTACAGTTTAAACACGGTAGATCCCCGATCAACGTATAAATCATGGCGTTAATGCTGGCGAGCGCCGACCAAAAAGTCGAGACACAAAAACGCGCGGAGAGTGCACTCGGCGAAATCCGTCAAACGACAGAGTAGTAGACACAACTTGGAGAACTAGAACCTCGGCGCTTATACTCGCTAGCTCTTGCGCGCTTTTTTGTCTTTTATCTGAGAAGGGGAAAGTGCTGAATTTCCAACTCTGAAGGGCCATAAATCCGGCGGAGATTACGCGAGGATTTACAGTCGCCTCCTGCAGTCCTTCTCCGACTGGGAGGGCGAATTCGCTCGCTCTTGCGCGCGAGAAAGAGAGAGAGAACGATTCGAGCCAATAAAAATACATCACGGATTATTGCGATCGCTAGAGCGCACGCGCGCGTACACCGGAGCTATATTGCCAATTGAAGATCCGTCCTTCTCTCTCTTTCTCTCTCACTCACGCACACACATAGAGCTGGCGGCGGCGGACGAAAGGCGATTTCACGAAAAATGACTTTCTTCTTGATTTGATTTTGATCCGGTCGTTACGGCGCACGCACGCACGCACGGGTGAGAGAGATATACGCACATGGGAGAGCGCGTGTGCGCGCGTCGATACAGGCGCAATTCATCGGGATGAGAGAGAGAGAGAGAGGCCATGGCCGCCGCTACTGCAGTATTCTCGCGTCGAACCAAAGGGGTTGGAGGATAACCCCCAGACGTATTATAAACGCACACATAAACATCCCTTGGCGTTATCAGTTGTCGGACGCCGGGGCGCCGGATATTGTCGCATCCTCCGTTTGTCTCTCTCTCGCTCTCGCTTGCTATACCCACACCCCCTCCTATACGCTCTCTCTCTCTATATATATACACGCCGGCTTTTGGTCCTCTCTGTTTCTCTCTCGCGTATACATATACGCGCGCGAGTTTTGCCGCTGGAAAGAGATGGCGGATAATATAGAGAACGCGCACGCAAGAGAGATGGAAAGCTCGAGAGAAATTCCAGGGCGAAAGAGAAAAAGGAACGGCGCCGCGGAAGGAAAAAATTGCCTTCCGCCTCGTCGCACTTCGTTTATCTCTGCTTTGTGATTTTGGCCCCTCTTTTTTTCGTATATATATAACGCGCCGCCGGACTGTTTTATTTTTTCTCGCTCTTTCTTTCACTTTGGATTGGTGGAGTGCGTGTCTCTGCATGGGGAGGTATATATAGTCCCATTTGCCCCCATCGTATTATGGGTGCGAGTAGGGGCTATCTCTCTCTCTCTTTCTCGATTTCAATCTTTCTCGTATCATTTTCGTGATTTGTTCCTACGGATATATTTCGGTTATTTATGCGTGCATTATAAACGCATAAAAAGAGGCGTGTGATAAGAATTTTTTATGGACGGCCGAACGATGAGATAAATTTGTTGTTTCAATGCGAAAATATTCATGAACTTGGGGATTTATGGTTTCCATTTCGGCAAATGAATGTGATAATGACAATTTTACTTTTTAAGTGGGCAATTGATAAATTGTCGTGTGGGGGATACCGAAATTGTAGCGTAATTTGTAAAATTTATGAAAAAAGTTTTACAGCTTATAAGTTTATTACGGTGAAAAAAAATAAAAAAAAGTAACGGAAAAGAATCCCTTAAATCTATATAGTGGCAGGTACCTAAGCCCCGAAAGTCCCTCTATTCGCTGACCTAAATCCGGGGTCCCAAAAAGTCACTTGGCCGAAAAGTCGTTCACTTGCAGCGACGTAGCGGTACATGACACTGTTTTGGGTAAACTTGGGCCACCACCTCTGACGCCTGACTCGCGCGAAACGTGTTTCCCATCTCGGGAAATCTCAATATTTGCGAGCAGGTATAAAGGCACGCGCGTCTGGCTCTTGCAGGTAGCAGCATACAACGATAGCTAAAGCGCAGCACAGCCTTAAGGTTTTACAGCCCCGTCGCTCGCTTTCTTTCTTCCTTTTTTTACGACAGACACACCACCGCAATCCCGTTGGCCGCGCAACGGGGCGTCTTCGATTTTCCTACGGTACTTTCTTTTTTTTACGTCGGAAATTCCTCTCTAATAGGCTCGGGGGTAGTGGGACACGTCGGACTCGTGGAAATCGGTGAAAGTCGATCGACGCACCCGCAGAGTCGCATAAAAAAAGCGCTTAGGGTCGAGAAGCAGAGAAAGTCTCAAAGGAGGATTTTTTTTTACAAGCGGCGATTCGTTGCTTTGTGTGCGCGCGACATACCGGAAACTTTCTCTAAAAAAAAATACGAGAAAGAGCGAGAGAAAGATAGGCAGCGGCGGTACTTTCGGCGAGGAGTAGGCGATGCAGCCGCAGCAGTCGTCTTTCGAAAACGCGAACGTGCGGAAGTGTAATGAGCCACTGACCGAGAGCAGTGAACGTTATTACGTGAGAAGCTACACTCGCGTAGTTTTCCAGACCGTGTGAGGATCGGGTTGAGGAACTCGCGTAAGTAGTCGTGGAACGCGGAGTGATTATTCGATTTACTTTGGCGCGCGGATGAAGTGAAAGTGTGCGCCGGTGCTGTCTGCTGCTTTCGATTGCGGCATAAGTGTGTCTGCGTGTGTGATTAGTGCCACAGTGCTCGATTTTTCCATTGCGCAATGCGCAGAATTCGCGTAGCTATGTGTACCGTTGCGTCACTGAAGAGTAGTTATTGCGCTGTAATTATCGCGCGCAAAGTGAGCACAGTTATACAATCAAGGTCAAAATTGGACGGACAACAAATTATTGCCAAATTCATAGCGTTTATAATTATTTAAATATGTCATACTTGAAATTGTTGCTGTCAATGCTGAATTTCGCTCGCTCGCTCGATAAGAAAATAACGCAATAACAAATGGTAATTCAAATTAACTCTCAGCGGATATATATATGTACAACTGCGAACTTCGGGGCTGCGCGCGTATATACAGCGATAAATCCCGCGTAATTGTAAGCGCAATTCGTCTTTATGAAATATCGTCATAAATAAATAACCTCGTTAATAGGATTTTCCAAGCGCCCGACACTCTCCGCGCTCGTGTATGTATATACGACGGCTAACCGAGAGAGAGAGGAAAAAAAAAATTCCGGCAGCAGCTTACGCGCACGCGCGTTCTCTCTCTCTCTCGGTCGTCGAATGATATACACCAGTTACATGCACATTAACATATTATTTCGGTAAAAAAGCCCATATATCCAGCGCGGGCGTATAAAAGAAGTACATTATCCGCGAAGAAGCCATTTTCGTATCCATTTTTCTCCCGGTCCCTGGAGTGCCCACACACACAGCTCACGTGTATGTATACACACGCATACATCTATCTACCTCTCTATCTCTCTCTTTCTCTCTTACTCGGGGGTTTGTACAGAGAGCGAGCGAAAACTTCAAACGAGCGCCTAGGGCCTATAGCCCGATAACATAAATCATGGCGCCCACCGCCGCCGCCGTATAGCCCGCGGAATGGAAGTTCGGTTCTAGTAGTCGTACAACACACGATTGCGCGCGCTAGCTCGCTATATGGCGGGCATGAGATCGTCGACAATCTGCATCCGTAAACTCGATCGAGTGCGCGAAAACGCGGCTGGTAAATAGTTTCACCGAGCCGTGTAAGTATATATACATGCATTCCATCAGGTTTTGACGGTGATGTGTTCGAGCGTGGGTGGGTGGAGGGAGATGCACACGCGAATCGTCTGACGTCATGAGCAGGGCGGTTATCGTCGGGTACTTGAAGAGGAAAATATATGCGACGAGTTGTGCTGTGTGAAGCGGTATTTGCATACAAAACTTTCCACGTGCTGGTGATTAATAATTGTTGAGTCGAGGGATAAAAAGTTTTACAACAATCTATAATGTTTTATTAAGTTGTATAGAGTATACGTGAGAACGTTGGGATATGAAGAGTGAAAGGTTTTTATATACGTTTCTGCGTTAGTTTATTATGTGCTGGCAAGGTTAAGCACCGCGATATCTCAAGCGAATTTATAGCCGACTATTATAGCTTTTTGAAATTATATAATGATGTAGTTTTTTTGTTATCTAATCTATATCTACTTTTAATAGCTACTTATTTATAACAGTTATACCCGTTTATTACTATAATACACGTGTAATAGTAACGTTTATTGCGCGACCGCGTTAACATTCCTGTTCCCAAACTCAAAAATCTTTTTACACCCGAAATCCAATGTAACTTTCGGTCGCCACATCATTAAAATACTTTTAAAAACCAAGGCGCAATTAACGAAATACTACACGCCACGGCCATAAACAACGCTCCAAAAAGTTCCGAGAAAATTCCGTGATGCGCTGCACCTTTAATTGAGACTTCGTTAAAAAAAAAATTGAGATGAAGAATCGCTGCCGGCACGTCCAGCAATTTATGTGTGACACACGACTCAACCCTCCCCCCTCTCGAAAAAAAACGTAAAAATACTCCTCGCGTACAACCTTATTCGGCCATTGCAGTTCCATACACCGTTATCGGCTACCCATATCCCTTTACACACGCATGCGTGCGTGCATGCGAGCTTCTCATCCTCCGTCGCTTCAGCTGCAGCTTGACAAAAAGCGATCAGCAAAAGAACGAACGTATCCTTAATACAGTCACGGGGGGCTGGGCGTTCGATTTTCAGGAGGAATTCGGCGTGCAGTTATCTCCGTCCGATCGTAATTAGAGCCCGACCGGCGTGCAAAGTCTACTTTCGCGAATCACCGGCGGCGGCGAGCTCGTTCGAGCGGCAATATTACCGTCGACTGCGAAAGATATTGCCCGGGTAGCCGCGCCACGAGGTCGAGGGGCGCCAGTAGAGAGGGAGAGCGAGTCGAAAGAGTTAAATCGAGGGTGGGAGGAAGAGGAGGACGGCCAGCGACGAGCAAATAATCGAGTTTAATTGCAAAACCGTCGGCATGATTTAATTACGCGACGCGCCAGCGTGAGAGAGAGAGAGCAAAGCTCGCCGCCGCTGCTGCAGCGAGTATAAATTCTACTGTAGCCGAACAGCTGAGTAAGTGCCGTGACGCCGCTGTGCACGCGCGAGAGGGAGAGAGAGGGAAAAAATATATAACGCTGGCTGGGCGCAAGCGCGTTAATTCGCGTGCTTTTTTTCGCGTTATTTTCGATCTCCCGAGATGCGCGCACAAGCGTGTATGTGTATATATCACGCGGGTCGCCGTGCTGGTTTATTGCGGTTATTATACGTTTACGGCATTGACGTCGTTATTACGTTTTCGGCGACGCGGCGCAATTAAAATATTGCAAATGAAGACGTTGGCTTTTTGCTCAGGCTATATTCATGCGTGCGTGCGGATAGTTTATGGTGCGAGCTTTTGCACGATTTGGCTCTTTTTTCTTTTAGGTCGAGAGATCCGGTGTTTATTCGCTAGCTGATGATCGATCTCTTACTTGGCGCGGCCCTCTCCCTCTGATGAAATTATTACGTAATAACAGTGCTTTTGCACGGCGCGGATGTAAATTGGTGGGTCGGCTGTGCAAGAAATAACGTGTGTGCGAGTCAGCGTACACCGCCGCTGCCGCAGCTCATGAGAAATGCATTATTCATATTCCTCTCTTACGCCCCAACCGTGAATTTTAAATTGCTACATTCGCAAATAAAGCGGTTCGGTCAGAAAAGCTCTGTTATAAAAAAAAACGTGTCTATATATCATAAAAATTATCATTTTATTCACCGTAAAGTTTAAACTTTTCGAATCAGACTCCAAAATATATACAATTGTAAACAGTTTAGTCCGTTGCAATAAAACACACCGTTATACCCTCAACTGCAATCTTTTAATTATCCCTGCCGCGCCATCGTCGTCGCGCAGCAGAAATACTCTCTCAGCGGCACACCTACGAAAAAAGCGCTCGGCCCGCGAATGGCAATAAGAAACAATTAAATAAGTATTCCCGGAGTGCGGCCGCGTGCCGCATAATAAACTGCATTTCTCGTCCCCCTCCTCTCTCTCTCTCTCTCTTCGTCGTTTTCTGCTACCCAAGAGCAGAGCGCGCTCTCCGACTATCCGCCGAATAATTAGAGCTAATAAAATCTTCTTGCCCCTCTCTCTCTTACGCTCAAACTCTCGGGCAGCATAAATTCTTCCGCTCGAAAGAACCTCCTCGCGAGCGCGCGTTTCTTCCATTCTTCGCGTAAGTAGCAGCGAGTGCCCTAGCGAGTGAGCGCAGAAATCGCGGTAAGTTTCTTCGAGTGGACTCGTTTTCTCCGCGACGGTATATATAAGAACCTCGAGAGAGCCCTTATCTCTCTCCCTCTCCTTCGGCCCGCGCGTGCTTTTTGCGTCCTATACCTCTTTGCACGCGCGGCGAGCGCAGCTAGCACGCAAAGTCCGCGCGCGACAGCGGAGATTCTTCCCCGCTGATATCCTAACTACGCGGGCACGCGAACTTAAACTCGCGAGAAAGAGAGAGAGAGAGCTTAGATCAATACGGAACGATTCGCGTACACACGCTGTGGTGTATGTATGTATAAGCGTTGCCTGTGTAGCGAGTGTAAGTAAGAAGCCGAGAGTACAAGCGAAGGTTTTTTACTTTCCCGGCCTTATAACGTCAGTTTTTTCTGCTACGACCGCCCTTTGCATTTAGCGCTCGCTTACGAGCTACCAGCTTAACTGTGCCCTCGCTATACTTGTATATATTCTTCACTGCTTCATGTTTAATGCAGCTCAGTATGTGTATGCGTATCGGGATGATGTCAGTGAGGGAGAGTGTAAATGGCATAACGTGGGAATCTTTGGCAATTTCTGTCACAGCACAGTTCGATAAAAAACGAAGTAAGAATGAAGAAAGTCCTCAATTTTTTTAACTACCGCTGTAGTTGCTTCGTCGTCGTCGTAGCTCTTCTTTTTAGGCGACCGCGCACGCGCTTTGCATGCGGTCGCGCCCCCGTAGAGCGACAGAGAGGGAACTCCGGCTTTATTCGAGCCTCGTTTTGATGCGATCCTTATAGCCATTTTTGTCACGCGTTTGTGTGTGCACAGGGAGAAAGAGGAGGGGGGACACGACGCTGTACGCAAGAAAGTTTTTATTTATCGCCGCGTATCCACGAGCGAGAGAGGGAGCTGGATGAAGTCCAAGTTCCTGCGAAGGAAAAAACCGAGGCAGGAACAAGCGTCGTTCTTCATTTTTTTCGAATTCCTTTGCTAAAATAATCGTTTATTTTCGGGGACTACAAGAATTCGCATATTCGAGGATCTTTAGTTCTTTTCAGCTTAGCGCCTTTCCAAAGCTTAAACGACAATAGAGACCATAAAAACACATGAAAAATGTAAAATAGTTCTCTGTATAATAGCAAAAGATCAAAACAAACAGTCACGCCAATAAAATTCAAATTCGTCCGAGAAACCGCTTAAAAATAAAAGCTCCCTTATACACAGCTCTATACTCGCGCCCCTAATCTTTTTCCTCTGTCCCTCGGCAGCAGAGTCCCTTATCCCGCGACGCATGTAAATTCGTCCACAAATCGTTCTCTCTCTCCCGCATCAACCCGCCACTATATACAGCAGCCAGTACACTCACGCTCTTTTCGCCTCCCTTCTCTACAACAGCAGCAGCAGGAGGTCAATGTCTCTCTCGCATCCTCTCCTTAAAATACAACGCGCTACAAATGCTATACTCCCTCTCCACACTATACCACACCATACGCGGAATATAAATCGAATCCCTCGCGCGACCGCACGCGCCTGTAAATCAGCGAACGAGAATCCGCGCTAGCGCCGAGCGCATTTATTATTGCTCGGCTCGCGCCGCTGTGTGAAGTTTGATAGCGGAGGGGCGCAAAGCTCGCGAAAGCTCGCTCGGGTGCAGTGTAGGTGGGTGGGGCGAGCCAGGCGCGCCGGCGATACGGGGATAGAGAGGGGAGAAGGGGTGAGCGCGCGCGCCTGCACCTCATAAACTTAAACCCTAATTAACCGGCGCTACGGCTACTGTTGCGCCAGCGCGGTATATACGTGCGTATGCTACGCGTTCGCTGTATATGTACACACGAACGCACTTTGCGTCTCGTTTTCTCGCCAGTATAACTGTGTGTCTGTGTATAGTACGTGCAGGTCTGTTGCTTTATTTCTCGCGAGGGAGGGAGAGAGGGAATGGAGTGGAGAGGTTCTTTTTGAGTGTGTGTATGTACGGTGAGAGAGGTCGACGCGTGTTTTTGCCTCGGTGAACGATTATTCTGTGATTCTTACACAAGTGGCCATTGTGTTGCCCGAAATTATCTGAGATACGGATCGAATTTTTTTTTTGTGCTATTATTAGGATTTGAAACTATTTTTTGTTTACTTCGTTAATAACATTTTCTTCATCAAATAGAAGCATTAAATTCAATAAAAATACATTACTTTTGTTTCATATCAACAGAACAAATTTCTACATCAAACAGCGAAAGAATTATTCGCCGCAATCACAGCCTGCTCACTCCCACCTCTTTTTCTCCCGCCACCGCGATTGACTCAATCGTCTGGGGTGCAATCACCCCCGCGCCCGCTATACATCTCGGAATCTTCGGAGCTTTCCTCTCTCTCTCTTGCCCGTATAGCATAGCAGCAGCCTGCAAACGAAGCCTTGCGGCCCCGCGCGCGTTCCTCGCTTGTTTATCACCGGACTTGGCGTAAATTAGCCCCTCGGCCGCGAAACTATCCGGCAGTGTAGCGGCTCCGCGGAGCTTCTTCTTCTCTCTCACTCGCTCTCCAGTGTTTCGACCGAAACGAGACGCGGAGCTCGGGGGATTCTCCCGTGTACACGCAAAGCCCTACGCCCAGCCCGCGCTTATGCGTACCAAGTCGCGTGGGATTAGGAAAGTTGATTGTGTGCCGTTGTTTTCTCTCTTCTGCGTGTGTGTATGTGTGGGTGCCCCGAGGCTCCAAGTTGGATCAGCTCTTGCCGAGTTTAATGTGCTGTGTGTCGCGTCGGGTGTTCGGGGTAACGGGCTAATCTTCTAATCTTCGTGACTTTTGCGAGTATAGAGAGAAGGCGAGAGAGAAGTATGGCGTTGGGGATGTGCCGGATGACCACTTCTTAGATGTGACAAGTTTCGCGAGATTTGAAATTGGGGTGGAAGTAGTAGTTTTTGAGTATTAAATGGGAAAATAATTGTAGATGTTTATCGTGTGGAGTATCGGAAATTGACTTTGTTATATTAAAAGAAAATTTAGTCATGAGAATAAAATTTGAGGTTCGAGAATATTTCTGGGTCTTGTTTATGCTGTGTTAACGCATCGGAAAGACGGATATATGGACCTTCTAATGCCTTTAAAAGAAAAACCGTGTGGCACGGGCTTATTTTTATTCTACGAAGTGCCTGTGTTTTAAAAGATTTACGATACATTTTTAGAACTTGTGTATTTTAGGAGAGGCTAAGCAAAATATTATACAGATTTAACATTATATGTTCCCTACATATAATAATCAACTAATTTGTTATCAATCTTTTGAATTTTTATTCACATAGGACATCACATAAATACTCGAATTAAACTTAGCCTGTCAGCCTAGCTATTCCGCATTGATTCATTCGCCTAATAAATACTTCGCGTCTGTGCAAAGCTGCTTACAGCAACCATCCATAATCATTTCTGGTCAAATCCCAAATAAAACTCGCTATAGACCAATCCTAACGAACGGTGTCCGACAATTACAAACTATATACGCTCAACCGTAGTACGACTTAGTACGCGAAACTGCACGCCGCCACAGAGACAACTCTCGCGATCTTTATCGGAGGAAGTCAGTCGCGCGAGGGAGAGAGAGAGAGCCACATTTCGGAAGGATAAAGCCGCGACTGGGGGAATTTACGATTCCTCGCTCGTCCTCGCGTGTCTCGCAAGTGTCAGGTCTATGCTGTACATGAGAAAAGGCTGGCCAGAGAGCACACGTATATATCTACACACATACACGTACACGCACTCATACAGGAGAGCGCGAGCCCGCGGAGAGCAGCAGCGCAACGCGGAGAGAATATTTATGGCCCCTGGAGCCGAGCTCATACCGCGCGCGCGTCTCGTATAGGAGCGAGAGAGAGAGAGAGAGAGAGAACCGCGGACGATCGATTCTCGGGAAGATCTTGCGCGATACTATACCAGCCCTCGCGCCGTGTCGTCCGCGAGGAATTCGAGGGAAAAAAGGCGAGAGTGAAGAGGAGGAGGCTGAGCCCCGGGAGACTAGGATTTTTTTATATATATGTATATATAGTATATGTGTGTATATATATTTACCTACCCGGCTGCACAGGGAAGATCGAGAAATCAAAGGAATATAATACAAAACGATCGAGAGGAAACGCGCTATTGCAGTGTCTCTCTCTCTCTCTCGCGAGCGCGAGAGAAGGTCGCGAGAGACTTTCGGCCGCTTCCTAATATCAACGAAAATGCTTTTAGCATTTATCTTGGGAGCCATTAATTCGTGTCGTCCACGCGTGCGAGCGAACACCCGATTCTGTATACCTATATATTCATCGGCTGACGACGCGCGGTATTTATAACTTAGGAGCCCGCGCGTATGCGAGTATATGGTGTGCCTAAACAGTTTCCTCATTATCGCCGGGCGTTTCCGACGTTTCTTGTGCCGAATGCGAGCCTTGGAACTATTGGGAAAAATTCCTTAGCTTGTAAATTCATCTGCTGTCGGAAGGTTGCTTATAATAAGGAATTTTAATCGGACGTGAGACGCTTGAATTATTATTATTGGGATGTGAAAAATTTACAGCAGTTTGTCGATAAATTATATGGTCATCAATAATATACAGTCTATTGTATTCTTAATGTACTTACCCGCGTGTGTGTCTTGCAGAAATTCATTCAAACATTCAAAGCTATTTCTACCTACGCTTTTCTACTTGTTAATGTTTAACTACGAGGATTTTTAGAAGAGAGTAATTTATTATACACGTGATGGCATGTTCATCTCACGTTTCTGATTAATAGATATTAGCTTCGCAATTTTTACAAGTTATGCTAAATGAGTTGTCTTGCATTAATATAATAAGTTAATTCATTTGGACTTGACTTCCAAGATAGCTTAATCTTTAGTACGTGTGCACGATTATCTCCGCCATTAATACATCAGCGCATACGTTACTTATTCTGCATAGTACGTGCAGTTTAACATGGGGTTAGTTTTATTAGTTGAATTTCATTTGTAATTTTGCATCCAAGCGTGATTCCCTTCAAGCGGATCTGTGACGTTAATGCAAGCGACTATATGGGGAAATTTTTGCTTACTTTTTTTATTAATTTAATTTAATTAAATGTTCGTTATACATATATAATTGGACACGGTACATATCTGCTTGTAATTTAGCTAATGACGTTACGACTCAAGACATCTGAAATTTTAAATTGAAATAAGCGAATTTAATTTTAATAATTAGAGATCCGTCAACTTAAGGAGTATTGTTGTAAACTTCACTGTTCCCTCCACGGTTCGAGCTTTAGGTTGCGTCGATTGTGGAACTCGTTCGATGATGATAATTCAAAGATCTCAAATTTGTACACACTCAAGAATCAGAATCATGTAAAAGTGTCTTTACTAAAATTCTATTAGTTTACTACAGCATATTATCTGATCACCAGCGCTACTTTTTCATTACATTTGTTAGTTAATTTTTGCCTATTTGGCTCTCCTATGTTTATGTATAGGGATAATTGCCGTTAATAAAATAAAATAAAAAAATAAAATATGATAATTGTCGGAAGCAGTTTATTAATTTTAAAATAAAGCAATACAAGCTATACAATAAATTCATCAAAAAGTACAGTTTCAACGACTACATAGAATTATTTACAATCAAATACTTTTATCAATTCAGTCTATTCCAAACTATTTTTGTTGCAACAACATTCTGCGTACACTACTCGCGTCAACGGCGACGATGGCAAAAAGAATTCCGGCTATTGCCACTACAACTTTTTCCGTGATCATCTCCCATATAATGTCGGAGGAAATCCACGCACGCGCACATCCGCCGTCGCCGCTGTCGGCACAGTAGAGTACACATGTACACACGTGTGTACATACAGCCTGCTAGATAGAGACAGAGCATACATATAGAAAATACAGAGAAAAATAGACGTCCTAAGAGAGATCAAAGATCCAGCAATGGAAAGAAAGACGAAGCGAGACAGAAAGAGACAGAGCAAGAGAAAGAGAGAGCGAGCGGATGCAGTGTCGTATCGCGTTGCACGCACTTGCAGGTGCACAGTGCATTACAACTTCAGCCTGCGCTTGCGCCCGTGAAATCGTTGCTTCCTTCCTCCGTCTACTATACATGCGGTGCTCCAGTAAAAAAAAAACTGCTCAAGGCTATCATCGTCACTCGCGCAACAATCGCCCGGCTGGATCTATTCGCGTCGGCAAAAAGCCTGGACCTTGGCAGCGCGTATACACACTACCATACGCTGACTCAGCTACACACACACTCGCCGCCATTACGCTTCTCTCTCTATCCCTTTCTCTCTCTCACACACGAAAAGACCTACGCAACTCTCTACAACTCTACTCTCTTACCGTGCGTCACATACCTACGCTCTCAATTTAAGCCTCGAATTTCCCGCCTTATCTTTCCCGAAAATTCCTCTCTTCTCTCGCCGTCGGCTAACGCTGCTGGCTCCTGCTGTCGACATTTTTCCTCCGCTCCGCGTGTAGGCGTCCCGAGGCGGCGCCGGGCGCCCCTGCGCGCAGCCAGCACTGTGCGCTCGCGCAACATGGCTACCTATACCATACTCCTATATGAGCGAGACGAGGATAGCATGCGAAGGATAGATAGAAAGAGAGGGAAGGACGGTATAAAACCGGTCGATGCCGTGAATGCGATGCGTGCGCGCGCAGCTGGTGGAGCAGAGACAGGCTGTACGGGTGGGGCGCCGGCAGCAGCAGCAGCCAGCAGCGCAGCTCCTGCGCGCAGGCAAACTAACATGGCCGACGCTGCCGCGGCGTCGTCGCGCGCGCCGCCACCCGTGTTTCTTTTGCTTGTACGCGGTATACGCGGCACGATTTTTTAACGCGAGTTTCGTCCTGAAGACGATGCACCGCGTCGTCGATGATATGGTTATTGTTCGCGGCTCGAGGATAATGGAAGGGCGCAGGTGGAGCAGCTGCCGTGCTAGGAAACGCCGTCGCCGCACGGCTGCCATCTTAGGAACAAGGCTGCTGCTGCTGCTGTCTGCACGTGTGCGCGCACACACATGCGTGCTGGTGCGTTCGTTCTCTACTCTCTTGATCCTGATTGTTAATGCATATTTGTGTGGTTAATGCGCTCAGTGTCTTGTACTGTATTATCAGCTTCGTTATTTTCTTTTCCCTTTTCTTTTCTCGTTTCTTTTTGTCGGTTCTTTTAGGGAGGAGCGCGAGCGGCTGTTACTACTTGCGGGAGGCGCTGTTGCGGAGTAGTTGCCGAATGTTGTTGTTACAAAATACTTAATTGTGGAACGAGAATTTTGTTTTGTTCTGTATTACGGAGCACTGGAATATTATGATTTTTTTTTTTGTTGCTTTAGAAAATTCGCTGGTATTAGTTGACGATCTTGTGTAGTGGCTGTTAGAGAACGACGAAAAGGCGGTTATTTATTTTGCATGATGAGGAAGCGAGATGTTTGTACTGCTGTATTGATGCGCTGGATAAAAACGAGGCTATTTATATACTTTGCGTCTGTTTTTAATTACTTGTACACAAAAAGAGTAGATTTGTATCGCGACGGGTATACACGCGCGCGCCCGCGCTGTACTACTTTCTGTGCCGAGAGATCGCGCGTTGTATTATTATTTTTATGTTAATTAAAATGACTTGATAAATTATGCTCTGTTTATAACTATGAATCGCAATGAATTCGTGCCGCCACATTATTTAGACCGACGGTTTATTACAAAATAAAGCTGTTCAGCGCGCCGCCTGCGGTATAGTTGCAGCGTGCGCGGATTTTTTATAGCGTGCCAACACCGCAGTTATCGTTTGTTTGAATGGATTGTTTAAGCGAGGCAAACACGTAATAAAGCAGGTACTCATTATTCTAAGCCATTAGTTAGAACTTGAAAGTTGCTATTATTATGAAGCGAAGCGGTGAATTAGAATTGCCGCGGCGCTCGGAACCTCACTTTGATGCGGTTATATGTTTCTTTGTGAATGATGCAATTTATTTATCTTCTGGATGAGTATTACTTAGTTAAAAATAGAATTAATTAGGTGAACCATTAATTAAGTATTAATGATATAATTAATAATATAGTATATAAATGAGAATTATAGAAATATAAAAATTGTTATAATCCACTCTGCTCGCGTTCCAGAAAGTGTACCATATGGATATCTGTTATAATTTATATAGCTGTTTTGATATACTGAATAAACATTTGAAACTTCAAACTCCATTCTGATTAACACATTCATTTCCCACCTCTCGGCCAACCCAACAACAACAGCACAAAACTGCTCCTTGACACGACAATGCAGCACACCGAAATCCATCCATCAGCACCCCCCTCGATATTCCTTCGCCTTCGCCACCTACCTACACGACACTCCTGCGACCAATCTTCTCGCGCATCCGGCGTGTCTCCGTCTCCAACCCAGCTCGAAAAAAATCCCCATTGTATAATTGCCCGGACTGCAGTAAATAAACTTTGCAGCTCGTGGCACCACTGTAATTGTACAGCGTGGAAAACAAAACGCGAGTCGCGTGCCGGAGCGCTGAGTAAGATCGCGGACATATTTATTGCGACGCAAATAGGTATAATGCTCCTCCCTTTCTCTCTATCAGCTCTCGGAGCAGCCGTGCACGGCACGGGCCTCGCGTGATACGGAACAGTGTCCTGGAATCTACACGTAACAATCGGCCGCGCGCTCGTGCGTGAACGACGCCGCCGCGGATTCTAACCACTGCGTTCTCCCGCGTATATATATGTATGTATATAGAGAGCTGTGTTGGATATAGCTGATATTTCATTACCGCAGCTCTCGTCGTTCGTTATTAGACAACGGTGGAGTTCTGATTTTTGCCCGCGATCGTAAAGTAGGAAAGACTCCGCCTTTCGGCCGCGTTTTCTGTGTGTGTATAGATACACATAGGGGGCGAGGTGATAATTGCTCTATTTCGTATGGGTGTAGACGGCGGTGGGAGATCGATATTCGTACATGTATGTGTCGATATGGGCTTCACGTGCTCCGCGAGAATAAAGTCGTTCGACTTTTATGGCCGCTGTAAATTGTGTATAAACAATGATATGGGGCTGTGGTGGAATGAGGCGGGGATAAAGACATTTTCTTTACTTATGACTTTTTTGCGTAAATATGCGGTATATCATAGGTTGGATGACGGAATAATTTAGTCGCGTGATAAACAAACAGTTGTCGATTGAAATTTTTGTAAAAATGTTTCATTGTGCGGTCGTGCGTGTGTTAGAAAGTGACTTTTGGCTTCTGACGCTGCTTCGCCCGCTCTCTTCGGGTATCCGACGGGCGCCGCATTGGTCGATGCTGTGCGCGTGCGTAGAACGCAGCTGCTCTGTGTGCATTGTGACTTTTGAATCATCATGTGTATTTTGTCCGATTCGATGATTCACCCTATGAAAAGACAAAATGAACGAATTATTATTTTTTAATAATTTAAAGAAATTTATAATAATATACTAAAATATAAAAATCGTGTAACTATGGTCAATTCAAATATAAAAAATAATTTTAAAAAATGTCGTATTTTTATTAATAAAATAACTTAAAAATAACACCAATCAACGTTCAAGTAATTACATTTAATAATATTAACTTTTTCGGTACCATTATATGAAAAAAAGAAATGTAATCGAGTCATAATGGCGACCTTTAACGCGCAATGTTATTGCGTTTATTGGTCGTTTAAATAAAATTGCATTACTTATTCGCAAATCTCATTTTATGTAATGCGCTTAAACGGTCAGAGTCACTCTACAGATTGCGCCCGAGCATGGTGAACTGCCTTCAGGTACCCCGGAGAGAGCGAGAAAGAGAGGCTCGGTTAAGTCATTAAAGCAATAATGAAGGGTTTATTGCCGGGGATTATGGGTCCTTTCCTACCGAAACTCGTTACGAGGCTGGTGGAGAGTGACCTTAGAGTTCATCAAAGAGTAGGGGTTCACTGCGCGCATCATGACTTTCAATACCCAAACCTGCTCTTACACTTTCTTTGTTACTCTTTCTTCCTCTTTATTGTACCTTCTTGAAAGATTAAAGTTTTTGATTTTCTTTTTCACATTTAAGGTTGGTTTTTTCATTTATAAAAAATGTAATTATAAAATATTTATAGGAACATTAGTATACAATTTTTGTTATCAATAATCAACTTTCTTCATACATTTTTTTTTTCAATAATTCAGGAATTCTCCATACTATTCTCGTCTTGAACAATTAATGAAATGCATTGGAACTTCCAATTAAAACAATTATTCTAAGAATAAACGTCGTGCATAGCCTTATTACTCACGCGGGTTACTTAACATCTCCAGCGTACAACCTTAATTGAAATTCTCAAAAGCAATCAAGCGTCCAATTAATACGCATCTAACACAAATATCCCTCAACAAAGCTGATTCGATCTCTCTACACCACTTCACACACAAACACGTGCATTTCTCATACTATTGAACATGCAGCCAACCACCGCAGAGGGGGAAAAATCCGAACGCGACTTGTCCATCGCGGCCTGTCCATTTATGCGTAGAGAGAGCGAGCCGAGCGCGTCTTGCGCGCGCTTCGAAGCGTATCGCAGCCCCCATAAATCCGCACCTAATTGAAAGATTGATCCGCGGCTGTGGTGTAGTAGCGGAACTAAAAGTGCTCGCTTCGAGAGTTTTGCCCTGCGCGCCGTCGCCGCCGCAGCACTGAAGAGATATATACAATTTCGTATCGCGAGGCTCACGAGAGAAACTCACTTAAAACTCGTTAGAGAGAGAACGAGAGAGAGAAGAAAGATAGAAGCTACGGAGCAGCGTATAATGGATAAAAGCGGATACTTCGGCAGAGCTGAGAGAAAGAGGGACGCGTGAGGCTCGAGATAAGGGCTTTTCTCCTCCTAAGGAACGGGGGGACTACGAATATCCGTCTGAGAAAGGACCTCGAAATCAATTTAGGAAGCCCTGAGCCTTCCTGTATTCTAGTCGAAGTATATATATACGGAGAGTCCTTCCTGCACGCACACACGCGGACGTTTCAATCGATTATACGATGTTATTCTTTTACCGTTTTTTTCCTCCACGTATCTAGGGGAGGAAAATTGAATGCTCGTCGTGACGCGATTGGCCCTTTAGGGTGTCCTCTTCTATCCACCGCACAATGATGCACACTTGTGTATGCGAGAGAGGATATATACCGCAAAGGTGCGTCTCGGTAAAAATTTATTGCGCGTTAAATTATAGTTTCAACACCTACACACAACTATATATACGAGAGAGGCGCGTTCGGAGTGCAGGCGCGCGAGAGCCTATCGCGATTTACCGGCGATGTGTAATTAAATTCTATAATGAACTCTTCGCTCGCTCTCTCTCGCTCTCGCGGGCTTTTTCTCTGCCGAATGGACGCGCAAAGCTTTATTATTATAACGCGAGAACTCACGCACACATACACATGCGATGTGCATATACGTGGAGGAAAATTACCAGCGCTGCGCTGCTATGTGAGCGCGCGCTGGAAAAACTGCTATATAGAGCCGAGAGCGGCGAAATGTGTAACGCGCTCGCGCGATGCCCTCGCCGACGCGAAATTATGCCCCGTTGACTTATCGTCCCGGCGATATCGCGACGAGCGTTTTTTTTAAATTAGAGGGTGCGAGAGTGCGCTTTGAGTGATACACAGCTTAATTGCGCGTCTCTCGCTTGGTCTTTTATGCAGTCGCTCTTTCGAATATAAAGCATTAATGGCGTGGCGTGCTCGGTGCTCGTTAAAGTATTCAATTTAGATAATTATGAGAGTCATTATTTAGGAGGATATATATTTATTTATGGAATCCGAGTGTTATTGCGCGCAAGAGCTTCCCTCTCTATATCGTGACTACAAAGCCATGAAAGCGAATATTTAAGCGAGGGGAGAAAAAAAAATAAAAGATTCATTATATACCGACGTGTTTTTCCAGGCTCAATTTCACCTCAAAACGACGTTTGAAAACAATGGCGTTCGCATATACATATACAGAATTATGTATATCTCTCGAACGCAAGCAATTTAACTATAAATTAGGGCTGCGCGATATAGCAAGATTAATCTTGATATTGTATTGTCTTGACTCAATATACAAGACAATAATTAATACAATATTTATATACAGTTTTCTATACAATATCAAGATTTTGGTGTCAAGAATGTAAAGAATCTTGTCTTGTCTTGAAAATAAAAGTTTCTAATCGTAATAATTTATCGAAGTCTAATATGATCAAGAATTTGAAGACAAAAGACAATAATACTTTTCATATTGACAGAAAAGACCAAGACAAGAGAGAAATTTTCAAGAATTTGCAAGAGCGAGAGAATAATTACAAAAATATTGTGTTGTCTTGCTCTCGTGCAGCCCTACTATAAATATTTGCTTTAGCCGCTCCAACCCCGAGCTTAAATCATGCCGATCCTCCCATAAATATCGCTTTTCATTACACTCCCTCAAAAATCATCCCCCGCAGTCTTGTGCTATTATTTACAACGCACGCCATGAGCCAAGTATATCGAGGTCATTACGAATCCGGCCCGCCGCTCGCGATTACCTAATTGCTCCGAGAGAGCCCGCGCGCGCCATTATCGCATTATCGTTCATAACTGCACACACGATCGCGAGAGAGTCGAAGACTAACGTCTTCCCGGACGAATCGCTCATACTCGCCGGCTCGTATATAGCTGCAGCCATCGTCGAACATCGTCAGCCCTCGCGTGGGCGCTTAGAGACATATATCTATATACGTTATAAACACGCGGCATGAAATGTGAATGAGCTTCGCTGCACGCAGCCATAGAGAAAGAGAAAGAGGAAGAAGAACAATGTACACGTCTCTTTCTCTCTTTTCCAAAGACCGCGTTCGCTCGCGACAAGGATAGAGAGATCAGAGAGGCGGAAGAGAGAGCAAGAGAGAGAACCCCGGACTGTAGCTCCGCGTACATATACTCTCTCTCGCGAAAAAAATCTCGCGAGAGAGACAGAGGGAGGAATGAATCGCGAAGCGAAGAAGAGAGAGAGAAGAGAGTACACGCGGCGAGAGCCCTCGGGGCCGCTTGCATTGAGTTGTAAAAGCGTTCGGCGCGGCAGAGCTGAGGCTCAGCGGAGCGCAACCGCCGCCGGGCGGCACGGGGCCGCTTATGTAAAGGAGGCTACACGCCGCGTGATGAGTGGATGCTGTTCCAGCGTTCCTCTTTCTCCTTTGCACTCGCCTCCCTCTCTCTCTTCTTCCTTCGTCCGGTAATGCATGCGTGTTCGTGCGAGTACTTACTCGAGATCGCGAGCCCCTCTTCCCTTCCTCCTCCTCCTCCTCTTTGCGCTCGCGCGTGTTTTTTCAACCGCGAGAGAGAGCTGCGTGCATTGCGCAGGCGTTTCAAAGACCCGCGCGTTCTGCAGCACACACGTGTCGCCGAGGCAAAAGAGGAATGTGACGCGCTCTGCGCTCCGGCCGGTTTTAGCGTATAGGACACACAGGTCTCTTGCAGCAGCCGTGATTCAGAGAATCATCGCGCGAGTTATTCTTGCGATGGGGCGCGGAACTCATCTTTTTCCGTATATTTTTCCGCCGAGTCGAGGTCTTTACTCTCTCCCTCTCTTATTCGATCGGATGATGAGGAATGCCGTCGTTGTATGCGCGCGCGCGTTGTGGTGCTGGCAAAAGGAACGAGATGACGGATGCGAGAAACCTCGCGGTCTCTTGCGACTTGAAAAATCTTCACTCTCGAGTGAGAGAGAGGATTCCGTGCGAGTTTTTGCTGCTCGCGTTGTTCGAGCATGAGGCACGTAGCGAGCGAGAAGCTCTTGATTGGCCAATCCTGAGTAACGCTCTCTCGACTCCTGTAGTATTATTTACAGCAACAACATGTCCTGAAAATTAAGCCATATCCCAGCGAGAGTAGCCGCCGTGTATAGCCGATAAATAGCTGTCCCCTCGTTTCTGCGTATATCCACACATACACGATCTTATATAGGTATTATACTATACCTCGAAAGATGAAGAAAAAAACTCGAAATAAATTCGAGATTTCTTCGACGCGCAGTTCGTCTTCTCTCTCTCGTTTCAGAAAAAAGTGGAACGCTCGCGCGCTTTGGCGGCTACTTCGTGGACAAAAAAGTCCTTGAGGTCTCTATACAAAAACGTCGCGCCGTGGCGAATATCATTTCGAATTCGCTCTCAAAATTTATCTCCCCCCTTGCGCCCGACATATAAGAAGAAGAAGAAAGAGAAGAGTAAGGAACCGAAAGGGCCTCTCTATCGAGCCGAGAAAAAGAAACGATTCTCCCTCTCTTTCGCAAACTCTCTCGCGTGTATATATATGCATATGTATAACAAGTAGATCGAGTCCGGCAGAAGCCAGACGAAGAAAGAAGAGAGCCGTGGCGGGGGCTCGAGTATCGGATTTACGGCCTTAGTCGCCGCTGCTGCTGCTGCCGAGCGGCGATTATCGGAGTAATTACGAAAAGGCGATATCTCTTTCGGCACTTTAATGGAGCATTAAATGTATGAACTCGATCTCGGGACGGACGTAGTTGCCCGGAGAGAGAAGAGACACCAACCGAGCGCTCGCTCTCTTATACTAAGAAGCCCCGTGTCTGCACGTGTATATGTACGTATACGTCGACGCGCGCGGACGACGACGGCATTAACATTTAATTATCCTCGCAGGAGACCGCGCGGCACACAAGCTGTTATCACGAACGTGTTCATTGAGCAGCGGTTGCGAGAGAGAGAGCGCCGGGCATATAATGTCTTGCCGATTACTTTAGAGCATCTAGACGCAGCGCGGCGGCTAATTTTCTCGCGTACACGCGGAAAAACGACAGCGACGATTACTCTCCTGTACTTATATACCATCACGGTCGTTGTGTCTATATTTGTATACGAGCTCACATCACAAACACATTAGGACAGAGTCGAAAAATGCTGACATTTTCGAGTTAAAAGCGTTTAAACGCTCCTCCCCGAAGGTGTCAATTTACGCTTACCCTCTTGAAAAAAAAGGGCGAAACAAGCAGTAGGAGCTACTTCCATGGCAATCAGAGCCGCACGCGAGATTCATTCCCTCGGATAATATAGACTCTCCTTCTCGGCAAGCATCTCTCATCCCCCCTCGTTCTTCTCAGATTACGTGTCCGCTTTAACGAAAGAGAGATATACAATGCAAATGCGATCAATTATGCAAAGTATATACGCTGCTGCTGTGCACGCGCGCGGAGAGAAGCTATAATAACGTACGGCCAATCGAATGAAAAACCCCGGCGAGTTTTTAATGGATCCGGCGGCGGCGGCAGTGGCTGACTAATCAAGACGCGCCGCCGCTGCCGCCGCCCCGATTGATCTATAAGCGCTCGTGCAATCGCAAAGTCTCGCCGAATTCCTTAGAGAAAGAGAGATGTATCCCGGAGGCTGTGTATAGCGGACTGGGCGTCGAAAATTAAAGGATGTGCTGCTATGGTCGCCGCGGTGGGGTGAGGTGTGCCGCCGCCGCCTCGCGTGATCGCAATGAGCGCGCGGGGCGGTACGACGGCTTTATTTATTTCGAAAATTACTCGCTGTGCATGCTTCTTCAGTTGGGTGTGGATAAGGTTTTTTTACTTGGTTGAGAAGTATAAATGGAGATTTGATTTGCACGGACGATTTTAAATTAGTTCGATTGAGAATAAACTAATATTATCCGAGCGTTTGAGCTCTTTGAGAACGTTATTAAGAAAATGGTATAGTTAAACGGTTTGCCTCCTTTTTTTTTATTTTTATATTAAAAAGAGGTGTAACTTAATACAACTGCGTTATATGTTATTTCCTTTTTACACACTTTTAATGTATTATATGAAAATAAAAGAAGTTTGATCTATAAAAAAAAAATTATTACAATCAATTAGAAGACTATAAAAATAAAATAAAATTCAGATCATTATCAACGTCTAAAAATTAACGAAATTTTGCGCATAAATTTTAGTAACACCCAATTCGGAGCTCACGAGGCGAATGCCACTACGCCATTATAAGCGGCGAAAAAGCCTGCACGCGGGGCCGAAAAATTTAAACGAGGTCCTTGCACTTGTGCCGCGTCGCACGCTCGGGCCATGTATCAAAAAAATGCTCGCGTCCCGCGCCGAAAGAGGGGCCCCAGGTACACTCGAGCGCGTATAGTCTGTTGGTGGGGGCGCGATGACGAAAAGGATAAAGAAGAGAGCGAGAACGAGAAACCGGTTATGGGCGAGGCCCTTCGCTTCTCTTTCTCCCTCTTCTCGTTCTTCTTATTATCCTCGAGACTCGACTGAGAAGTGGCTTCAGCAAAGAAGGAGGGGAAGGACCGAGAAGGGGAAGCTTGGCTTATACCAAGTATGGTGGCAAAGAGAGGATGATGGGGCGCAAGCGAAAGAGGGCACGTCGCGCGCGAGTGCAAGCGCGGAGGAAGAGGAAAAAGAGGCCGCGAGGAATCGACGCGGGAAAAAAGAGAGCGGGCGCGATCGAGAGAGAGAGAGAGAGAGTGAGCATATACGAAGAAACCTCGGCTGGGGACCGGGGCGAAAGAGAGAGAGAGAAGAGATAAAAAAGAAAATGGTATGGAGAGAAGGAGAGGAGGCGAGGAGAGGGAGGGGGAGGCAAAGAAGCTGAGAAAAAAGGAACGGGGGAAGAGAGCGCGCGCGGTATGGGATGAGGAATTCTCGTTGGCTTCGCCTCGATGTCTTTATACGCGCTCGCTCGCGCGGCTCTTGTATGGCCGTGGGACATATATCTGTCCTGAGCGAGCTCACGAGCGAGAGGGAACGAGTGAGCTCTCTCTCCCTCTCCACAACGGCGGCGCGCCGCCAAAAAATCAGATCGAGTGTAAAAATCGCATAAACTCGTCCTGGCAGGCTCGGGAGAGCTATGTCCGCCTGCTTCTCTCTCTCTCTCTCCTTCTTTGTTGCACACGCTCGGCTCGCTTCTCCGCGATGCATGACTCCACCTCGAAGGGAGGGAGAGAGAGAGAGAGGCCGATCACCTCCCATATTTTCTCGTATTCCGCTTGTCTGCGGCGGCCGAGTTATGCCGCGCTCTCTCGCGCGTTTATGAAGGATCCGGCGTGCCGCTTATCGGCTACTATATACAATATATATATAACGCCACACGAGAGCGCGAAAAATATCGTCGCTCAGGCTATCTGTACCGATATGACGCGCGGTCGCGTATTGCCGAGGAGAGAGAGACCGCCCGCTGGCGGCTATGTGCAGCGGCCGCTCTTGTTTCGTGCCCGCTTGCGCACCGCGGGAGCCGTATCTGACATTAATGAAGAGATCAAGATTAATAAAGGAAAAGGCGCGCTCGCTCTCGCCTGTGTATGTAGATATGTATGTATGCGCGAAACGGGGGGAGAGAGAGAACGTGTTCCACGTGCACACCGCGATCACGGCTTCGATGGATCATTCGTGAGAGTGTACTACGTTGCTTGTGTGTGGGTTGAGAGGTGTATATAGAGGTCTATAGGTAGGTATAGAGAGTCACGAGATCGTGAGATCCGCGGGCTCGATCGTAAATTTAGCCCCGCGCTTTTCGCTGGAATGGATGGATTTCGGAGTAGACGCGAGAGAGCGTGTAACACACGTGAGAATTAAGAGACAAGAGCGTGTGTTCTCTCTCTCTTTCTCTCTCGCTCAAGCACCTGTTGAGGTCATTTCGTGAATGGCTTTCCTCTCGTTTGTGCCCGCATAATCGCGCGGTAATGATCTCTCGGATGAGACGAGGACGCTCTTAACCTCGTACTTTATGCATTGTATGTGCAAGGATTGCAGAACGGACGCACTCTTGTACACGTGTATATGTATACGTATACGCGTCATGCGTATGTGTTTTTAAGTTTGCGACTCGAACTGCCATGTCGCGAGAGGACGTGACACGGAAAGCAAAGTCTCTCGCTCGGCTATAAAGAGAAAATAAAAAGAGAGGGAGGGAGTGTAGTCGCTACAAACGATAAAGAGTACGTTTATGCTGACTCTTTTACTACTCATAACTCAGAATTTATTACTCCGGTGCTCGTAAAGATCGAGTGGATGGATGAGAGAGAGAGAGATACATTTCCTGATGAGTAGCTGATTCGTTATTTTTGCACCTGTATCTAATGTATTGATTAGACGTGTTTATGGCCGCTATATCGCGGGGCATTAGGACGCTTTTTACGACTCCGGGGGATATAATTTACCGGTGGGGGGGATTCCGCGCGCCATTATCCGTCCGGAGCTCTGTGTTGATAGAGAAGACGTTAACGTGCCTTTTTTCTTCTTCGCCTTTTTCTTCTTCCTCTTCTTCGCGAGCTCGTGCGCGCGCCCCGTCAGAAACCACTTAACTTGATTTTTATTCCCACTCTGATTGTCGTCCATGATTTATTTTCGCCTATTTTTGGGAGAGAGAGAGAGAAAAAAAAGAAGCATTGTGTATAAGTGGTTTTTATATTTCGCTATGTGGAACGCGAGATGCGTTTCTCGTGTTTATCGCTGTGTACACGACTGATGTCTTAATAGCGATGAATCTCGAAAACACGATATATCTGATTATAATTCGAGAATTATTCATGCTCTAGAGACCATAAAGTTGTAATAAAATCTTTATCCTGTGTTAACGGTTTCGCATAGATGTTTCATCGAAACTATTACCGTATAGTTTTCAAAACTTCGCGATATAAAATAATTTATTAAATTAATCAATCTGATAACCATCAAAAATTTATTTATTTATTATTTATAACGAAATTTAGAATTTTTCAAAATAAAATACTCAATGCCCGCAAATCAGTATATAAAAAATCATCTTAAAGAAAAAAAAAATCCTCTTTCAAACCACTTCCCCATCCACAGAACCTCATTTATATACCCGTCATTATTTTAATATAGAAAGTACATAGAATTTTCTCTGAATAATTCAACGGAAATTTTGCAAAGCGCACCTTAGCAAATCCTCCGGCAGCTGCTGCTGCTTCTCTTGCTGTTGCTGCTCGCCCCGCGCAGGATCGCGTCATAAAATCATGGCGTATAGTCGTACCATACACGGACTCATCTACTTAACGATGCGGCCATTGTTCACCCGGCGCACGTTCGACAGGCAGCCCCCCCATGTATTATTTATCCGCGCGCGATCCCGAAAAAACTACGCCGCGCGCGCTCTCGAAATCGATTCGCGGCGAGCCTTCGCGAAATAATTAGCGCTGCTGCGCTGTACGAGGCCGCCGCAGCGCTAAATAAATCAACATCAGCAGCTTTTTTCCTTAGCCCGCGGGAGAGAGAGAGAAAAGAAACTTTCACCGCGAGTCTCGCGCGCATAATCACGAGCGAAGCCACTTATATGGAATTTCGTCGCGCTGAGGTTGTTGCTCGCGTTTCCTCGCCTCCCCAAAAGAGAAAACGCAAAAGATTCGTTAACGATTTCGCGTGTTTTCGCGCAAAAACTCGAGAGCCTCTCTTTGTCCCTCTCTCTCTCTCATTCTCCGAAAAGAATCGCAGGCTTATCGTGCGCGCCTACTCTCCTCTCTTTCTCTCTCACTCGCTTTCCGGGTTCGATGCGACGAAGATACGTTCCTCCTCTCACTCCCTCGTGTGCTGAGAGAGGCCTGGAGGCGAGCCCCAGACTACGGGGAGTCGCCGAGGCAATTATCCCGCTCCCGTGGCCACTCACGGCACAGAGAGAAGCCCAAACACACACACGTACGTGGCCGAGTAGTCGCCGAGTCACTCCGCCGAGCAGGATGTGCGATCTCGCGCACACTCGAGAGGAAGAGAGAGAGAGAGAGAGAGAGAAACGGCAAAGAGCACAGCAGCAGCAGGAGCAGTCGTTGCGATGCACCTCCTAACGAGCTCGCTTTGTTTTGCAGCAGCGCGCGGGGCATGCAAGCGCGCGAGCTACATGCGCGCGCGCTCTCGGTGTATATATAGGTATAGAGCAAGAGAGAGCGTTACACGCGCGGATAGCGATATAAGGTGGTCGTTTAAAACGGCATCGCATACGGGAGCAGCAGCTGATCGCCGAGGCTCTAGTGAGAGCAACGAGGGTCACCTAAAATCCCCCCTCGCGCAGCACAGCAGTGCTGCTGCTGCTGTAACGAGCTTTGATGTCGCGTGCGCGCGGGTAGAAGGAGAGAAATTCCGCGAGCCGATAAATCGCTCCGTGAGCTGCCGCGGCCGTGGACTGCTTCTCTCGTCGATATAATGATGGATATTTTTGCCGCACGTTGTTAGCCGCGAGCTTTTAAGGTTTCTTTGAAGAATTGAAAATCAATGAGGGGAATTATTAGAGAAGAGATTTTTTTCGCGGTGATGTATGTGCGCTCGATCAAAGAAAATTCAGAATAAATCACACGAAGAGTCGCGTCGGTTTCCAGTTTTGAAGTTGATATATTTTTTGCAATTAATTTGTATTGAAACTATGGCGCGCACAGCGTTATAAATTACGAGATACTCTTATCGATTTACTAAAGAGCATCGCGGTTGAATAAATTTGAAATTTATAAAGTAACCGAGGGCGATATTTATCGTACGAATTCGATAATCATTCGCGATGCTATAAAAACGGAGTATAATACAAACACAGCCGGGCGAACTTTGTAATTTTTTCAATATCCCCCTCGTACGACGACCGCGCCTCGAAAATCATCCGACTCTTGCATAAAATTTTATTGCCCGCCAATTAACGAATGCTGCAGCTTTCTTTCATTATAAGCCCGTTCCAAATTGGCGGCAAACGTTTCGAATTTAAAAACAAACAAGGTAAATCGCCTCACGTATGATTACCACGCGTATATAATGCCGGGTGCGCGCGCTCTGCCCATCGGCCGAATCGACCGCAGTTATTTCACATGTGAATAACCCGCGAAATGAGGAACGGAATCATGTGGCAAAAACGCGCGTGTGCGGTCAAGTTCGCCGCGAGCTCACGGACAAAAATTCCCAAGCGCTGTGATGCTCGCACGTCGAATCATCCCGTTGCACATAATAACACTGCAGCAACGTGCGTGCTCGAAAAAATACGGCCCCGTCGAGAATAAATCAGGCGACAGCGTAACGAGCCCGATCCGCGCGTGGTCATCACGAAAAATCCTGCACACACTCTTGCCTCGGAAAAAAAAATTCCATCGACGTCGATATAATTTCGAAGTAACAGGGCAAGAGACGGCCGCTCGTCACCCCTATTATATACACTCGAGCGTATAACCCACATGAGCGGATTTTGCACGTGAGAGCGTGAGAAACTGTCCCTCTCTCTCTTAGCGCGGGACTATACCCAACGACACCCGGTATATGCTGCTATACGGCAGCAGCAGCGTGTATGCGCTCTCGCTCTGTGTAGAGATAGGGGATAGGGGGACCGGTTCCATACATGGCTACCGAAGGCTCTCTCCCTCGTCTCCTCTCCGCCTCCTCTTCTTGCACGCCGAGCGAAAGAGTAAGAAAGAGAGGAGAGAAGCTCTCTAAGACGACCCGCGAGACAAGCATCAGCTGCCGCCGTTTCCCTCCGCTAATGAGATGGAATTGGAGACGTGGCCGAGATTTTTCTAGAGGCCGAGGGGGGGAGGAGGAGGACTCCCCCCGGTCGGCTAGTTCGCGACATTCCCGCGAGCACACGAGAGAGCGCGGCGATTCCCTTTGATACGAATCGTTTAATTGCGTCCCATTAGCCCCGGCCGGGGCCCGTTCTTCTTTCTCCCTCACTCCCTCCCTCCCCCTCTCTATCTACTAGCGGCACGAAAAAGGGGATCCACCTTCCTCTCTCTCTCTTTTGCTCCTGTCTTTTCACTTACCCTTCAAGCTGCTCTCCTCTCTCTCTCCCTCATCGATTCCGCGCTCGTCGTCGTCCAACTTTTTCTCGCCGACTTCGTTATACACCGCTGCTGCCGCCATCGCGCGCTCTCTTTTTGCCCTCCGCGCGCGAGAGAGAGAGAGCGCTCCCTTTCGCGTGACACACGTGAGACGCGTCGCAATGGCCGCGCGAGCGAGCGTCCACTTTTTCCCTGTGTGTGCAGAGAGCCCGCCTGTCCAAAAACGCGAGCGCGCAGAGTTGATTGGAACCGGTGGTGGTGTGTGTCCCTTTTACTTTATAATCGTCCCTCCTACCGCTTCTTCTCTTTCTCTCTTTTCGCGCTCGCGCGCGCGTGTTTATACGCGAAGGAGATTGACGAGAAAGATCGCGAGCGCGTCGTTCCTCAAATGGCCGCGGATGCAATTCCTTTGCGCTCCGGCTCTCCAATTCGCAACACGTAGCTCGTCTTTTCTTGCGCTTCGGGAGCGTATTATTATAGGGGGGACCCGCCTCGAAAGTTCGCGCGCGTGGCCAAAAAAACGCATTGCGTACCGCTGGCCAAATTGCGGGACCGAGGAATTTAAGGGCGATGGGGGGATCGAGAGAGATGAACGGGGTGCGGGAGACGAGATGAGGATTCACGGTCTGATGTATTTTGCTGCACTTTCGGCATCTTTCGCGGCTTTGTCTATATATGTAGCGTTAAATGAAAAGTATTTATCACTTTGCGAAAAAAAAAATCGTTGTTTACGTATTCACCACTACTGCCCTTTGTAATTCTTCTTCTTGGTATTTTTTGAAAGTACACAAACTGTATAAGCTTTATGTCCAGTATTGCAGTAGTTCTGCTTAGCTAAATTTGATGAGCATCTGTTTTTTTTCATTATACAAAAATGCTTTTTATCATTATTTTATGCGATTAATTTGGTTATCTGACTTTGTCTATATTTTACGTAAATACTGCCGTACTTGCCATTTCCTCCATCCTATGCTTTGCCTATACTTTTATTTTACGCTGCTTACATTTATTTTTGCACAATAATAATTTTCTTTTTTATGGCGTTAATTTTCATGATTGTGTTTTATTTTTGTTTCAGGTAAGGACGACGTTTGTTTAAAATAATATTATCTTGTGAGGTACTCGATTCCACCAGGAGCGTAAGTAATTCAATCTTTGCAAGTAGTAGACGAAAATAGTAGTGGTTTGAAACAAATTTTAATCATTTTAAAAACAGTTATCGTGGTCCACGAATTGATAGGGCTGCACGATATAGCAAGATTAATTTTGATAGTGTATTGTCTTGTCTCAATATCCAAGACAATAATCGATACAATATTTATACACAATTTTCGATACAATATTAAGGTTCTGGTGTTAACAATGTAAAGCATCTTGTCTTGTCTTGAAAATAAATTACCATTTTCTAATCGTAATAATTTATCGGAATAATCTTAATAACAGGGATGCTACCCCTATTGTTAAAGAAGTAGAGGGAAAGAGGAAAATTATTATGACAAAAGGGGACACTTTAAGGACATTTTAAACAGTGAATCATTTAAAAAGGTCTGAAGCTCAAATACCCTGGGGGTGTCCATTTTTACGTGGACCATCCTCGGTCTATTTTGGGTTTAAGACATTTTTAACTGGTTGACTCGCTTACTCTCGCACGCCTGCGTAACTCTAATATGATCAATAATTTCAAGACAGGACAATAATACTTTTCATATTGACGAAAGAAACCAAGACAAGAGAGACATTTCCAAGAGTTTACAAGATCGAGACAATAATCACAGAAATATTGTATTGTCTTGCTCTCGTGTAGCCCTACGTGGAGATTATTAATATATTAATTAGTAAATGATTGACAATACCAGACCAATGAGAGTTTAATCAGCATAATATTAATTTTATACATTGTAAAACTCGTTTTATTAAGTAATCAAACATTATAATTCTATGCTTTTGGCCTGGTATTTTCGAAAACACCATTTTCACGACACAACCCAACCGGAATAAATTATACCTACACCAGTATACCAACGTTCACACGCGATCCGTTGAACCTTCCATCACCGAAAAAAAAATTACACCGCACACAACGTCTAGGAAGCTACAAACTTCTTCTCCCACCAAAAAAAACTCTCAACCGCTAATTTATGAATTGCAAATCAAGCGCGATAACCGAATCGAAGCATCAAACGTCTCTCCTCCTCCCTAACAAGCGAGGGGGTCGAGCGAGCAGTAGCTCTCTCTCTCTCCCATGCTTCGCGGAATCTCCTTACAAGCGCTCTCGCCATTATACCCTACCTATACCCCGTTACGAATCGATCATTAGAGGAAGGCACGGTCTCGTAAATCGACGACCCTGGCAGCGATCCAGCGAGCTGAAGCGCGCGAGTCCGAATCCAAATGCGAATCTCCGTACAGTAGCAGCAGCGCTCTCAGCTCCTAGAGGTCCTCCTAATGGAGCTCCCTAGCTTCTGCTACTACTACTACTGCTACACGGCGAGCGTGACGTCGTCGCGCGGCTAGTGAGGATTTATGCTCCCTTCGGCGTACATGCGCGGATTAACATCGGGCACTAGCTAGCTAGCTAGCTAGCGCTCCTTGTATCTCGCGTGCGAGAGAGAGAGAAAGAGAGATGTATACCTATAGATAGAGGGCCGCTTTTGCTTCTCTAGCCGAGTCTTTTCTTCAGGTGTGTGTGTGGGTTGGTAGTATAGGAAAGAGAGGGGAATCGTGCGGCGCATGAGTTCCGTGACGCTCGTTCAGTGCAGCAGCGGGACCAACCCTCGCGAGCGAGCGTGCAGCCCCGTGACTGCCGGCTATTTCAGCTCCTTTATTTCGCGAGGGAGCTGCACTGCGCGCAGCTCGATTCCGGGAAGCTTCGCGCGTGTGCACGCGAGCTAGCGAGCTTGAACCGTTTTCTGTAAATATCGCGGGACTTTTCTGCATTTTTTTTGCTGCTGCTGCTGCTGCTGGTGCTCCCCCGTGCCACTATACTCGAGAGCGTGGGCAAAGTTAGCCGCGAGGCTTCCGGTTCGCGGTTTATCTTGCCCGCGAGCAGCGCACGGGATTATATTGGTTTCTCGGGCACGAATGGAAAGTTTACTGGGTGCGAGTGAGAGACCGAGATTTTTCAACGGATTTTTTTTCAAGAAAGCTTTTCATTCTTTTATTATGTCTCTTGTTTAATGTTTGTAAAGGAAAGGCATTATTAATTTTCCCATCGATAATGTTATACACTTCCCACTCAACGGGCGCCCCGCGACCATTGACGAATTTTCTCACTCGAAAAAAGCTCAGAAACATAACCGAGACCTTACATAAACCACCTCGCTGATTTAATTGCCCTCGCTCTATACCCGCGCACATATACCTCCACTCTCTCTCGTGGCCGCGTACATAATTCTCAACCCCGCGAATAACCCACGGCGTGTACGTACGTATATACGTACGCGAATAGAGTCTCGACGCACATAAGAACACAGAGTCTCACCGCATGAGGCGAGCGAACGAGCGAGCAAGCGTGTCTTGTACCTCCTCCTCCTCGCCGCCATTTTTCATACGTCAATATAGATCTTGAGCATGTTGATCACGTACTCTCCGTCGAGGTTTTCATTTGCCCTTTTTTATTTTTCCCCCCATCGCGTCTCTCTCTTTCAAGCGAGTACACTGCAGAAACTCGTTTCGCGACACGATCGCCTTATCCGCGTGCGCGCTCGAAGATGATGGAGAGCTACAGCACCAGCAGCAGCAGCACCGAGAGGGAGTGTATATACGCGTTCGAAGAACCGAGAAAGACCCGCTCACGCGTGCACACACGCAGCGTGTGTAGATATATATACATGTACGTACGCGAAACTGGCCCTCTCTCGCTTAATAAAGTCATTTTCGCGGGGGCTATACCCCGGGCTTTAATTAATGCCGGGGCTATCTCACTCTCTCGCGGCGGCCACGGCCACGGTGTAATATATAAATAATAATAATTCAGCCGAAAAAATGCCGGAACATCCCTCGGCCCCCGATGATTATCTGATCGTAAATCCCCGCATAAAGATATCGCGCGGAGTAAATTGCGAGAGAGAGAGCGCGAGGCCGGTCATCCCGCGCGTCTATATTTATGTGTATATATACACACACATGCGAGAGAGGGAATACGCGAGAGAGCAAAGTCAAAAGGGACGGTGCGATCGAAACTCGCCCGCGCGTACTTTGGGGTGCACGCGTGTACCCATACATATACACGCTTATATAGGTGTGCATACGAATATATAAGAGAGCGGGGCGGCAACAGACCAATCGCGCGCCGGCTACTAATTTGCCGGCTCAAACAGCTGCCGTTCCGCCGCCTCTCTCTATATATCCGCGTGTGTGCACGCGTATATACGCGCTTTATAAAAGCCCCCCCTTCGATATCTCGCCGCGATCCGCCAGCCAGCTAGTGTAGAGCGTTTTCGCTCGGACGCTCAAGGTATCTTCTCTCGCGCGTCTCATACCGAGATTCTTATATTTTCTCTCTCGTTCTCTCCGTGCCGTCGCCAGCGTAGCAGCAGCCGCCCCTTTTGTGTCTTCACGGGGCTTCTTTTTCTCTCTCTCCAGTTCTCTCTTGGTTTCAGAGTCGCCTTACGCGCGTTTCTTCGTTTTTCTCTCCCTTGCCGGCCGGCCGCTTCTTCTTCGCCGCGCGCACAACGGACAAAACATTTCTTAATTGGGTTTCTCGACTCGCCGCGTGCGCGCGCAAAGTCTCCTCGCGCAGGCTTTCTTTATTCGCGGCGGCTCCCTCGTGTGTCTTTTTTTACCTTGGTATAAGGAGGGGGAGAAGGAGACGCGAACCGGTATACGACGACGAATCCTACGAATTTTTAAGTGCTAATGAGAGAAGGTAGCAGCGGGTGAACGCAGGGCGGCTGCTTATTTACGCGGGCCGATGGCCGCTGCTTTCGGACTCCCTGTGTGTGTCTCTGTGTTACATTAAACGGACAAATGAGTCGCAGTTAAGCTGCGCCCGCGAGAGAGAGAGCGGCGAAATCATTTGTTGAAACATAACGTTAATTGCCATTTCTTTCGGCACGATGCAAATTTCCTCGGGCGCTATTTATTTTCCCATAAAAATAAATACCCGCGCGCTGATTGCATCGGCTCCTCGCGAAACTTATATCCCATCGGCGAACCTTTCAAGTCTCGCTTCTTCTGCCTTCTTCCTCCTCAGCGGCAGCGTCGAGGAGACTGGGAGATTTCAAGAAAGGACTAATGCACCCTCCGCGCATACATTTTCCCTTTTTAGAAAGTTGCGTCAACTCTCCGGCTTTCCCCGCGAAGCTTTCACCTTCCGCACGTCGCGTTGTTGTTTTTTTCTCTTCCTTTCCTTTCTCTTTCTTTTCTTTTTTAGAGCCTCCTTTTTAGCTCTCCAGCCCCTGCGACGCGCACGCATTGTTTTGACCAACTTTCACCGGGGGCTTTTAACTCGCCTCGTTTTATGCAGCGTTCTCGGCTGCTTCGCTCTCTCACTCTCGTATAGGGAATGTATATCGTATAGGGAAGAGAGGATAGAGGGGAAAAAGAGGCGAGAAAAAAATATAGGTGAGGAAAAATTTATGAGGGTTCGAAAGCGACCACTGACCGCGCTCGAATCTTATACGTGTGCAGAGAGGGCGAGCTATATAGCTTCGCGGGCAGTGCGCTGTGCCTATATACGCCTAATGCCTATAATCTTCGCAGATTATGATACTCGACGTGGCAATTTTTGGCGATAGAGCAATTTTTGGGGAGTATCGATGATGATGATGATGATGATGGTTGCTTGATGATTTTATTTAGTCCGGCTTATAAAATATATCTATAAAGATTTTCTTTCACTTGTCGAATATTTCTATAAAATTGAAATAATATATATAACGTTCATAATTGTAAGCAATAAATTCACCGTCTAATTATATTCATTGTGGAAACATTCACGAATTTAATAACGTCAATACGCGGTGCAATGATAATACTTTCGAGCAGGCAATAATTTCCAACTAGCCCATAAACTACAAATTAATCCGCGAACTACACACCGGCCAATAGCTCACGCGCGCACCCCGCATTGCACATATACACATACAGTACACTATAATACAAATGGAGCATTGAATGCTCGCCGCAGCGAAAGTTTTGTACAGCCCCCGAAGAGCGAGGGACGAGCAATATAAACTGTCACGAATCGGCCTTCTATTACATTTACGGGAAGTCGAATAATTTAACAGCGCGCACACGGCACGTTACGCGCATAGCAGGTCAATGGCCGGTTTGGATAATCACTATATATACACACTGGGCTGGGCGGCCGGTGGCTCTTTATTGGACAATAGATCACGGCTTCGGTCTCTTCATTTGCTCTCTCCCGGTCCCTGCCCCCCTTGGACTCTCTGGTAGTCGTCGCGGAAGAATGAGAGAGCGCGCCGAGGATCTTACCTTAATCACAATGGCGTTAAGAAACATCTGGAAATTAACCCAGGGGTGGAACACGGGAGAGACCTAAGCGGCCGAGGGGTCGACAACGGTGCTTGTAATTATTATTCGGCTACTGTTAGCGATTCGGTGCTTTGTGCCTTCCAATTAGTATTCGTGTTAAATTTTTCGTGGATTTTAATTTGATCGAAAAAAGAGTGTATACATCCTTTATTTGAAAAAGCGAGAATGAAAAACGTTTACCTTAATGGAATCTATTATCAACCATTCACTTACTCAAACCAGCGATTTCAAATAAACTCCCTTTTGGCAACCCCTCCGTACACCAGCCCATCTCCGCGACCGAGCATTTATTTATCCCAAGGCGCATCAAGCTACGCGTTTACCCGAGCTATATAAGGCACACCCCGCCGCCATCGTGCCATTACCGGGCGAAAAATCGAACCTTATTGCGCGCTACTCTCACTCGTTTAGCGCGATTCGACCTTTCTCCTTTTTTTCTTCTTCTTCTTCGTCCCTAAATTATAGCCAATTTCGAAAATGCCCGACCCGATTTTAGAGCCAAGCGTATATGTATAGGAACAGCCCAGCACCCTGAATATACACATACACACACCCCAATCGATGGGCCGTGTACGCGTAATGCCGCCTCGCCGCGCTATGCAAATCAATCCCGCTTTCCGAATGATTTATCCTCCGGGCGCAATTCGTTTAAGTGTATCCCGATTCTGCCGCGGAGAGAGCTCTTGTTTCTCTATGTATGTATATATGTGCGCCAGGGCGGCACACAGCCACTTACGCCCGCAGTTGCGAATGCATGGAATAGGTATTAAGCATCCCGCGCATTCGCATCCCTCTCTCTGTGTTTCGCGCGAGAAGGAGGAAGAATAAGGGAAAAAAGAATGCGGGCGCGCGAGGCGCTGCATATACGCCCCTTTCGGCGCAAATTTAAATATAAGTAAAAGGTCTGCCTCGCTGCAACGGGAGAGAGAGCTGGCACACGCACACACAATCTCGGAATAGCGCGCGCCCGGCTGCTCGCCTTCTGCAGCTTGATTTGCCTTGCATGAAGCTTAGAAGAAGAAGCGGCGGCGGCAGCGTTGGTATAAGAGAGAATGCCGATCCACACTCCTCTCTCTCTCTCCCTCCGTGTATATATATGCACGCGAAGGCCTCCACACCCGTCGTCGCCTCCTTTTTCTTCCCTCTTTTCTCCCGCTTTATATTTCGTGCAGCTTCTTCCTCGGAAGAGCGCGCGTCTCTCCTTTTTTTTCTCCCCCCGAAGACGCCGATGGAGTTCCGCTCGGGCCTAGAGGCGCCGCGACGCCGCCGCGCCCTCGTTGGTTTTTTCCTGTTTTCTCTCTCTCTCCTCCAAACCGCCCCCGTATCTAAACACTCCGGCCGCCCACCCTCCTCTTTTTCGCTCGCTCTATCTCCGTCGGCAGCCGCGACGTTTTTCTTCCCTCCTCCCTACTTCTCCTCCGCCCACGCACGCGCTTTTCCTTTTGTGCTAGCAGCGCCTCGTATCTCGATTGTGTTTGCCGACGCGGTATATACGTCTTCTTATTTATACAAACGCCGCTAGCGCATAATTCTACTCGTTCATCGAGCGGTCGCGCGCGGGGGAATAGAGGACGAGAGGGGAAAAAATTGTGCTGCGAGCGTATATAAGTCTTTCGTGCGGTCGAGTCATTAATAAATCTTCGTTGGTGAAGCACAAGCGCGCACGCCTCTCTGTCTCTTTTGTTTGGAAAAGAAATGCGTTATGACAACGCGTGCTACGACACGAAAATGTTGTTTTTCTCGCGGTATTTTGTTTAAGTCTGGTATTCGAGAAGCTTCGGCTGTTATTACGCCGATAAAGCTTTTATCGGGGTAAAACGGTGCTTATTATAAAATAATTATTCGAGATCCTGAGGAGCAGAAAATGTCCGTCGATAATTAATAATAATTTCGGCCGATAAATTACCAAAGCTCCGCCTACTTATAATATTATGTAAAGGCTGTTTTTAAAATAATTGCGCGGTGGCCGCGCGTAATCAACTACAATTATTTTTAATAATTGCAAGTCTCAAAGTCCCGGTCAAGTACATTAAGCGCAGTTGCTGAAAAATATAAGTGGTGTCTGATTATAAAATTTTATTTTTTCGTCCAGTGGTTCTGAAAAAAATGCCTTCCTTAATCCATTAAAACCCACATTCTTCCCAAGTTTTTATTTGTATTGCCCGAATAATTACACTTATTCTTTAGGATTTAATATTTTTTCATTAACTTCACAATCTGATGCTTCAACTTCATTCCCATCAGAATAATCATCACAAAAACATTACTTTAACGAACTTGCAATTTGTTACGCATTTAAACAGCTAAACCAAAGGTATACCACCGGTCCGCGTACTCTTTTCAGTTGTTAAATCCGAAACCCGATCGCGAAATCCATGTTTACTGCTAGCGCTTAGCATACACGCAACTTCGATACTCCTAATTAAGTTATTAAAATCCCCAATAACAACGCGATCGAAGCGTAAGAACCTACCGTTCGCTTCTCTACCTGCGCCTCCCTCATAAACCCTCCGCTTAATATCTCTCCGAAACTACAGATATCCTCCTTCTCTCCTACCGCATTACAAGTATCGACAAAGACTCTCGGCCGAGGACGATTTTCATCCCGCGCTCTCTCTTCGTAATCGCTCCGAATCCGTGTTTCTCGCTACTTCAATGGACTCGCCGCGCGCGTGGCGCGCAAGAAACGAGCAAGAGAGAAGAAGGAGCCCAAGTCCCACCTCCTCGATCGCAGTCCCGCCGGTAATTGGAACGACCCCGTCTGACCGCGATAATGGCAAAGAGCTGCTGCTTCTGCTGTTGCTGTCGTGGTTGTTGTTGTTGAAGGCGATCTAAAGTATCCGTGCGCTCGCGCTCGCTTCTTGATCTAGCTTTAACGATACAAGAGACTTTAAGGCGAAGAAGCCAAGAGTCGTCCGACTGGGAAGATTCTAGTTGCGCGAGAGACCGAGGCTCTGTAGTGTTGTTGTTTTGATGTTGTCGAAGAAGAGATAATTGCCCGAATTAGAAGTTTAACTCGCAGTAATGTTAAGTGATGCTCGCCTGGAATGAACTTTCCAATTAGGTAATTGAGCTTTATTTAATTTAATTAGCGAAAAATTTAGAATTGAAGTGGGTTCCTAATCATGGAAGTAATCTGTACTACCAAAGAACCGGTTGTAAAAATGTATATTCTTTATGAAACATGAATATTATAACGAAATGCTCCAAAACAGTTGAACAACGAGTGAGACCTATTTCTTCCTCTGAACGGCATCATCAAGATCCCATATTTTAATCGTCACGGAGATCGACGATACCAAAGCCTCCCTATATCCCGTGTGTCCCACAGTTCTCCGCACAAAACCTCTTCCATCCACTTGTTCCTCCGCTCGTAGCGGCGACTCGCGCTGCAAGGTGTATGATTTCCGCACATGCGGGAGTCATCTGACTTCGGGCCGTCAACATTGTTGTTCTTGCCTCAATTTATCAAGATCCTTCCCATACAGCCTCGTGCACACACACAGCCATTTCCACACATATACGCAAACGGTCTCTGCTTGCGAGCTCCTTTCATATATTTACGAGCGGCGTCCAGCACACAGGAAGGTTTCCCTCTCCTATGCTTGCTTGCTTGCTTGCGCGCGGCCGTACAGTCAGTTCGTAAATCTTGTCATTGTGTTACGTAAAACGTGGAATCGCGAGGAGGGAACCGTCCGGCAGCGTGATTTCTAAATCTACCGAGGAGTATAAGAGAGGGAGAGAGAGAGAAGAAGTCAGCTTTGCCGAGGGGAAGCGAATCAGTCACCCGCCGGCGGACGTCTCGCGTCGATCCCTCGCCAAGATATCAATAAACAGTATTCAGGAGAGCGAGGAGGAAGGAGAGTTGGATTATCTCGTGGCTTTGACCGCGAGCGGGGAAGGAAGCGCGCATTATTTTCAGGCCGATATCTCGGTAATTGACACGCGCGCGCGAACGCGAGCCTTGCAATGCGGGAGGGAGAAAGCGAAGGTTGTTGATTAAATTGGAATTTTCGAGGCTTTAATGGTTGAGAGAAGAAGCCGCCGCCGTTCGGTTCTTTCAACTCTCTATCGATGAGTGTACTGGCGAATGGGGTTTTTATCATTTTTGTGAGAAAGAGGCGCGCGGCGAGCTTCTGATGCAGTGCTTGCGTATAAAGCAAACGCGGGGAATTAAAAAGCCGAGTTTTTGATGTGCTTAATTGGGGATACTGGTAATTTTCAAATGATAAAATAGCCATTCGGTTGAACTTGTATAATAATTGCCTGATATCGTTCTTAAATAACTCGTTCGATTTATGGTAGGATGTATAATTTTATAGCTTCGAAATACAACAGTTATGAAGAGAAGAAAATTTAAATTTATGCGATAAAAATAATTCACTCAAAACAGTAAATAATAATAATAATTATTATGACCGATTCTGCACTATTTCAGTTGCTTTTATATCGATCGAAAAATTTTTATTACCGTCAGATGCGCCAACGGTCAAGTTACATAAGATACTCAAGCTGTATTCTCAAAAGCGCGTCCTTTTCATTCACCGCTCCATATATCATCTCCTCCACTCCACTGTACGATCGCCCATAAAAATCCCCCATTTCATCGGCGATCCTCCACGAAACAGAAGCAAAAGCCCCCAATTTTATCGACGAAACATTCCGGTGAACGCGAAACTGCGCGCTCGTCGCTCCTCAAAAAAATTTGCCAACCATATGGCTCTGCACCACACTCCTCTTCTTCCTTTTGCTTCCACCCTACACCCCTCGAACCTCGCGTTGTAATTGGAGAGGCCACTCTCAATCGAGTAAGATAATACAGACAACACACGCGTTCACCACACGTATATACATCCGCCTATATACATAAAAAAAGTGTCCACCAGCCAAAAGTGTCGCGCGCGCGTGCGACAACGACCTATGCGAACGTCCCCCTTATACACCACGCGCAGATGCACGCGTCGCGTACAAAGAGAGAAAAAGGGCAGCAGTTTCCGCGGAACAGTGTGCGCGCGGGCTCGCAGGTGATCGCGGCCACGAACGCACATTTATTATCGGCAATTTAACTACTTCAACATCGGCCGGCCGCTCGTAAATATCGGGCTACCGTGCAGCAGCAGCTAAGCGGGAGCGAGAGGGAACGATCGTTGTCGCGATAGGGATGCACTAGATCGCAGTTGCACGACTCTCGAAGCTGCTCGTGTGCGCGCGCGTGCATCGGGAGAGAGAGAGAGAGAGGAGGCGAGAGACAAAGAGAGGATAGGGTAGAGAGAGAGGGTGAGAACCGCTGGACCGTACTATCGGTTTCAAAAAGGTTATTTCTGCGACTTTAACGCTTAAAATATGGCGCTTGATACGCTTTTATTTATTTATCGGAGCGTGATTTTTTTACCGACCGAGGGGTCGCGCTCATCGGATGAATCTTTGCAAGCGCAGGGGGGAGGTCGAGAGGTATTAAAAGGTTATGAATCTCGGAATTATTAAACGAAATTTTTTTCGCTTTTTTCGGGTTAATTCGGAGTTACGATTTCCATTTTCCCGTTTGACAAATGGAGGCAACGAGTATTCGTTATTTTTGATGAAATTGTTGTTCTGACGACGCCTTTCGTTTGATTTGCGACCCGCTTTATATTTTGCATTGTTTTAATAAGTAGATTTATGAGTGTAAAGTTGCATCAATTAATCAAACGATTTTATGAATCAACAAAATAAGTTAATGATTCCGAAGTACAGTAGAGCTGGAGGAGAACGAGGCAATACAATATTTTTGTAATTATTGTCTCACTCCGCGTACCTAAGTAAGCCGGCTTGAGGAGATAAGGAGCGCGTCATCTATCACCTCGTCAACCTTCACTCGCACATCTCGTTAGTAGATGGTCATCAGCAACTACCGAAGTTTATTGAATTATGATTATTTCTATAAATTATTATGACTAGAAAATGATTAATTATTTTCAAGACAAGACAAGATTTTTTACATTCTTGTCACCACAATTTTGATATTGTATCGAAAACTGTATCTAAATATTGTATCGATTATTGTATTGAATATTGAGGCAAGACAATACAATATCAAGATTAATGTTAGTAATTTGATGAAATTTAATGGAATATAGTGCGACATTGCAAGAGATCATTAAATCAATTATCTTCGCTTAATATTTCATCAAATACGACTAGTAGAAACAATAAAACTAAACGTCCACAAAATCGTCAACCTCATCGTGTACCACTAAATTAAATACAC
>UXGD01000339.1:0-65717 GCA_900474315.1 Torymus auratus
GACTGAAAAGACCAAGACAAGAGAGAAATTTTCGAGAATTTCCAAGAGCGAGACAATAATTACAGAAATATTGTATTATCTCGCTCTCGCGCAGCCCTAAACATAATTAGGCAAGAAAGCTGCAGCACGCGTATATAACCGTCTCTTCGCAAAAATATACGACCGCTCGAACAATCACATCATCCGCGGCTTTATTGTTTAATTGGACTAAGCTCACGACACGTCGCCACAACGCCCGTAAAAACAAAATATGCATGCGCATCGCATTTAATCACCAAATTGGCCGAAATATAATTGGAAAAAAAGATCTCTCTGCAGCGACACATCGTGCGCTCCAAATTAACGACACATCGTCCCCCCCCAAAAAGTCGCCTAAAAACAAAGCGCAATAATATTCACTTATACGCTCATAAATTCATCTTCGCAAGCGCGTGAGCCTCACCGCTGCCATTTAAACGCGCGGTGACATCTCTGCAGATCGCCGAACCACTAACTCACCCGCCTCTCCCATACGCGCACACAATTTTTATCGTTTAATCAACCAGCGGCCAAAAATCCGCATCCTCTCTCTCCCCGCGCATACCTCCACCTCTGCGGCAAAAATCGCGAGTCCTTATGACATTTAATGCCTGAAATTCCTGGTGCGCTGGTATTGTCGGCCTCTCTCTGCGTGCGCCGGAGGAATGCCGCGGGCCCGATCATAGTCCCTTCTGCCCGTCAACCCTTCTCCTCGTCGACTTTTTGTCGAGCAGCGCGCCGTAGCAGCAGCCGAGAGAGTCTTTCATATGGATTTCGGCCGCCGTAGAGCTCGTGAGAAAGGCGAGGAACGACCAGAGTTTTGTCGCGTATATAGTTCTCTGTTTGTGATGCGAAGAAAGAGGAGAGAGAGAGAGATGTTGATGGCGTAATTTTCGGAGGCGCTTGTTAGCGAGAGAGGCGGAGAGGATTGATACGGTTTGCGTGTGATTAGTTGAGGCTTTATGTCGAGGTATTTAAAGCGTTGTGTATATTATGTCTGTACACATGTGGGTATATTGGGAATGGCTGGAATTAGGAAAAATGCCGTGTTGTAATAGGCGTTGATAAAATAGCTGCTCCGGTATATAATCTCGGCTTTTACGGCTCTAATTAATTTGTCAGAGATTGTCCACCAAAGCGGAAAAAATGATAATTGAAAAGGTCATAAACATTATATACACACACACAGACACTCGAAATACATATTATATCACGTAATCGGATATCCACTAATTATACCCACAATTAGTGTAAACACCAAAACAGTCGTGTTTCTATTCACATACATTTCCACGCGCAGGCCGGCAGAACCCATAAATTTTATTATACGCGCTTTATCTTAATGCCATCGCAATCAAGAAGCCAACCACCGGAAAATCCTAATTCCACAATGGCCTGCTTTACAACCTTTTTAACATCCCAGATCGCTACTATATATACACACCCATCAGCGGCTTCCCAAATCGCGCGCAATAACAGGTTCTCGTCTCCCCCTCCTCTACCGCGCGTACATATAACGGTTTCCGCGTCGCGACTATACAACACAATTAATCAGCAGAAATCTCTCTCTCTCTCTCTCCGCAAACATATAATGAAATGTAAATTCGGCGGGCTACCGGGTGTCGCTCCTATACATTATCTCTCTCTTTCTCTCATTCGCAGCGATTGAGAATCCATCAATTGGGCTTGATAGAGTCCTCCTCTCGAATCAATCGCGTGTATATTATATACATTTGCGCTCTCGCGTATTATAACACTTTTGGGAGATTTGTCACCGCCGGGGATATTTACGGGGTGAAACTTCGCGCGCGCGCGTACGTGCGACCGTTAAATAATTCAAATCCTCTGATAAGCCCGCTCAAAATTAATAGCCGGTGCGCGTGTGTATATAGATAGAGATACATTATATGCAAAGTGTTTAGAAATAAAAAAAAACATTATCGCGCGATTTGCATTAATGGATTTCATTAATAACGCGCGCCTCTTCGCCGCTGAGCCATATAGCGAGCTATACTCTCGAAGTAGCCCGATAAAAAGTGCCGCCATTTTGCAGCCATCATGCTCGAACTTCATTCTTCAGTAAAAACTTCAGAGTACACACACAGAGACATACACATATACGAATATATACATCGATATGCCTTAAAAGCATGCGATTCTTCAAATTTCTCGCGTCCCCGTTAATTTCTCGCTAAAACTCCCCCTCCCTCTACAACCCGAGAGCTGGGACACAAAAAAAGAGCCACTACAGCAACGTTGACAACGCGTTTTTTGCTCGAGGGTCCCCTCTCACCCGGCTTTTAATAACTTCAGTCGAAGCTATTAGGAAATACCGCCGCCGCTATACACAGTCCCGCGGGCAATTTTCCCAAAACTTTAACGACTCGCTGCAGCCGCTCTCTTCACGAGCCATTAGCCGCCGGATAGCCAAATGAACGTGATATACGACTCGGCGGCGGGCCGCACTTCGATTTCCTCCTTCCTCTGTCTCTTCTTCTTCGACCTGGCTGTTCCAGTTTTTACGAATATATCGCGCTCTCGGAGAGGGGCTTTTAATTCGTCTGGATTTGAAAAGATTCTTACGCGCGGGAGAGCTTCGCCGAAATGATACGGCTTTATGGGGATCGACGCGTGATATCGTTTTCCGGAATCCGGAGAATTGAATGTTAACGATAATGACAGCTGCGTGTCTGTATATGTACCAATGTGTGTGGGATGCGATGTTTTTCGGGTCCAGAGTGAAAGAGGATGGTGGACGCATCGTTGTTGCGAATGACCTGCACGATTGTTCAATCCCCTCTCGTGATGGCCGTTTGGGTTTCTTTATTTTTATTATATATATATACGCAGCAACAATGGATATTATACATACATTACACCGATACTATTATACGAGTGTATCTTAATTTTATTTTGAATGGTGTACAGACGTAGGTAATGAAGCAATATATATAGCGTTTATCCCCATAACGAGTTTTTTTTTCTCTCTCTCTCGTATAGTCAGTATAATATACCACCTTCGGGATATAGACTTCTTAGGCTTCTCGTCTAGGAAAGTCTGCGGCACGAGCGCTCGGTCATTCATGACTTGTCAAAGTTTATGATAAGCATTATGAAAATTATTCAAATGAGAGGTTGTGATTTATACGGTAGATATTCCCATTGCTGCCAACTTAATACCTATTACTGTCACCGTAAAAACGAGTCTTAGGTGGCTCGTAGCTGTAGTGACACTCCCGCGGCTTCCCATTCGCCGTATCCATTTACGTCATTAAATCGTATACACACCAAGACGTTCTCACGCTATGTCAAATAATTCAATAAATATTATTCCAAACGAGGCTTAGTGTAAATGATTTAAGACTCGAATAGAACCGTAAACGTATATCCATCATAGGATGAACTGATAATAATCGTGTGCTGTTTTTTTTTGTTGTTGCAGGTTAGCGACACAAACGATAACGCGCCGACGTTCCAGCAGACGGCGTATTCCTTCGATGTCCTGGAGAATATGCCAAGAGGTAGCCGTGTCGGTCAGGTTGTGGCTAATGATGCGGATGCACTGGGTCCTAACAGCCAACTCAACTACGCGCTTATTTCTGATTGGGCGAACGACGTGTTCTCACTGAACCCTAGTACTGGAGTGTTCACGTTGACTGCTAATCTCGATTACGAACAGGTGAGTTTTTGCATTAGTTTTTTTCTTATTTTTAACCCTTTTGCCATTGTTACTGCATAGCACAGTTTAGGGACATCTTAATTTGAAAGTGTATATTATCAATTCAGTACATAGTCGAAAAAATTTTATTTTGAAAAAAAAATTAGGAATGAAAGGTCTAAGGATATATTATTAAGAAATCGATGATTTTTATTACACAGTTAAAATATGAATATTACAACAATACTTGAAAATTCATTTTCATATTCTATCGGAAAGATCTTCATATAAACCAAAATATGAATTCCATTCAAGTAGATACACCCGGACCAAGCCAGACCTCACATACCCGCACAATTAAAACGTTACAACCTCCGAAATTTATTTCACTTATACACATTATAGAACCCCATCATCATCGGTATAACATATTAATTTTGCTCTCCAGAGCCATCTTTCACAACAGAAATAGCCTCACAAAGGAACTCGCTCTTTTAATCGCGCGCTCGCGCGAGAGGTGGCCTTAGCGCGCGCGTCCCATTATCATTCAATAATCGCGACGATATTTACCTTAATGCGCGCCGGCTCGCGACACTGCACGCACAGGCCATCTCTCATCCGCACGGCGGCGGCCGCAAACCGATACCCCTTAAATCATCCACTCTCTTTCTCTCCCTCCCACCCAAAAAACCGAAAAACCGCTACTCGCGCATCCCGCATCTCTCTCATTCCCCTTTCGTTCGTGTTCAAAAGAACTCGGTCTGTACATATATACAGAGCTCTCGCGGTGTATACACACGCACACGAGGACGGAAATTTTTGCCGATAATCTTCAGCGGCGGTGCGGCTTTCCGAATTCCCGGCCCTCGTCGCGGCGGGAGACGCGCGCGGAAAAAGAGCAGCGGGAGAGCTGCGCAGCGGTGGTGCACGCGAGTTTTTGGGTGGAGAAGGAAGGGGGGGGGAGACACCGATAACGGAGGTGGAGGTAGAACGAAGAAGGAGAATGTAAAAGGAAAGAGAAGGGGGGGATTGTATTGTCGGGGCAATGATGGATTTTCGGGGGTACACGGTGTGTGTATATGCAGGCGCAGGTAGGTAAGGTAAGAGAGAAAAATTGCGAGCGAGAGGATTTATGGTGGAGAGGGCGATAAAGATGCGGGGGCATATAACGAGAGTGCGGGGTGACAAATGTGCGTGCGCGCGTGTGTGTAACAATATTGTGTTAATAAATGCCCGGCAAAAGCGAGAGAGAGAATACCGGTATGCGTGATAGTTTTTTCGAAAGTATGTATATGCAGCGTATGAGGAATTTAATGAATCGTTTGAGTATTTTAAAAGTGTTTATATAATTAAAAGTAAATTTTCTATAATTAAATGCTATATTTAGTGGGTTTTGATTCGATATAACGTGCGGTATTTAAATACCGAATTATCCTACCGTATATTCAAACCTTAATTAAAACTACATAAAAACGGTTGCACACGTTATATTATGCTTAACACCAAACGCGCGGCTCTGACATATATATTTCCCAAAAATATATAAATCCTAAAAATTTCCCCGTTCACAATCTCCCCGATCTCCTATATAGAAAACCACGCACATACATAGCCCAGAAAAACATCTCCTAATCTATGCACATATGCACCTAATTACCGTAATCACATAAATCTCATCCTTACTTTCCTCTACCCACAGGTACACAGTCTAACCCGAAAAGTCCACTTCTCCTAATTAACCGACCCACTGAACTCGACTCCTCAATTTCAATTTTCGCCCCGATACATATCTGGCCCCTCTCTAAGATCCAAATCTCGCGAAAGTCGCGCGGGCATTGTCAACGCATGATAGGATCTATCTCCTCTCACGTACATACAGCGGCGCTCATAAACCCGCACAATGAAATCGGCGACCAATCTCTCGCGCTTCTCTTTACACACACATCGCTGTCTCATATAAAAGAGGGTATAAGATACATAGAGAGAAGAAAGGAAAAAAAAGGATCAACCGCGCGTCACCTTCCTAATTAGCCGCGCGACTTTTTTCCCGCGCTCGCTCGCTCACCTCAGTTATTTTAAATATGAAAGCCCTATATACTCGCGCGCGCACACATCTTTCTCCGCTGTCTCTCTCTCTCTCTCTCTCCTTCTTCTTCTTCTCTGTCAAGTCAGGAGACAAAAGCGCACGACGACAGACGTGTATATACGCGTTCTCTCTCTGTCGGGTCATAGCAAAAAGCCGCTGGTCAATTATTTATTCGGCGGGTATAGGCCGGCTGCTGCCGCGAAATATTTATCCGCGCGGGAAAAAGCGCGCTATATATATACGATTAGGCGGGCGGGCGGTAAAATTGCCGGGCGTCGTTCTTTTCGGGCCACGCGGGGCGCGGGAAAAAAGCTCTCTCTCTCTCTCCTCCGCGCGTGGTGAAATTTTTTGATTGCGCGAGCGGCACACAGAGAGCGAGAAGAGATTTATGGTTTAATTAAGCGTGATGAGATGTGCGAGAGAGCGGGGGCTTTGACATCCGATGAATTTCCGCTCTGAATTGCCGACACGGCGCGGTACGAGTGAAAGCTCGCTTGAGAGAGAGAGAGAGATGTGTAGTTATGCGCATGCGAGAGAGGGAGAGCGTGTACTTTGCTAATAATGAGCCTAAGGAGTGCATTTTTCAGGTGCGCGCGAGTGCAGCGTACTTTTTGCCGAGCGGACGTTATACCAGAGGAGAAGGAGAGGAGAGTTGTTTTGTTTGATTGATAGGAGAGACTCGTCGTCGTGTCTTGGCGGCGGCGGCTTGCGCTTCAGCTGAGAGTGATTCATGCGGACGGGATGGACGAGGGGATTACGAATAGTGGAAGTGATTGTAACTCGCGAGCAGCGCGTGATGCGAGCCTCGTTTCCTATTCCCGGCGCTCTGAGCGATTAATAGCTACAGTGATTGCAATAAGAGGAGGAGGAGGAGGAAAGCGAGCGCACACACGATCGTAAAGTAGAACGTAAAGTGACGCGCGTATGTGTCTTGCTTATTTAGGTGCTTAAATGCTGAATGATGGGGTTTTGTTGTTGCGATGGTTGTTTTTTTTTAATGAGAGGGACGTGCGGTTTTAATATAAGCGGTGCATATGGAAAAAGGGAGGCTTGTTCGCGAGGATTATTTATCGATTGGGTGGTTGGGTTCTTGAGGTGAGTTGAGGAAGATGTCGCGCGTGGTAATTTCTTAATGTTAAGAATGTAATCCCCCGGGAATTAAATAGTTTATATGTATGTTAATCTTATTATGGTGAAAAAAACGGTGAGATGAATATTTAGTTTGCGTTATTTAATCAACACAGCATAAATAGTTGCGCATTTATTATACCGTAGAGGATAATATTTTTACTTTAGAGTCACGGTTAATTACTTCGTTCTTAACACAGTGCGATATAAATTTAAATGATTTATAATTAATTAACTTCATTGACACACAAATACACGAAAATAATACTGTAACATTGAACCGAAGAAATCATATATTCCCCTAGTCAGTTTATTACTCACCAAGCTAACCCGTGAAAACGCAAAATTAAAAGATTGAAGTTCGAACCCACGTTATCAAAGCGTAAATCCAATTACTGGCCTCTGAAACTTCGCGCAAATTATGTTCATCGTTCAAATTAAATATTCCCACCGACGCTACACCCATACCTCTCCCGTCACCTCCGCACGTAATTTTTCAACTTGGCCCGAAAAAGCCGTCAGCATTAATAAATTACACACGTACGTATATATACGCACTTCGTCGGTACGGCGCGCGTCAACGTCAGGCTCTCTCCGCGCGGTCAATTATCTACGCAAACAAGCGCTCAAACACGCCGCTCTCGATATACTTACACCTCTCAGTTCTCTCTCTCTCTCTCTCTCGTCTACCTACCGCCACGCGAATAAACGAAGAAATTCGAGCGCCGCCACCGCGCGTCAGTCGCGCTTCGACAGGTGCGCGCTCTCGGCAATTTCAAAATTAATCGGCGCGCGGCACAATTTTCTTCGGCTACAGCCAGAGAGAGAAAGAGAAAGAAAGTCGCTGCGAGAGAGAAAGAAGGAAAGAATATAAAAAAAACGAAGCAAGAGAGAGAGGAATAAATAAAGGTAGAGAAAAGAGTGGCGGGTTAAAAGGCAGAAAGCCGTTTATAGAACCCCTCATCAGCCTAAATGCCCCGGCCGGGCCCCTCTCTCTCTCTCTCTCTCACTCGGTATATATACGAGCGTCTCGCTCGATTATTACTCTCTCTCTCGGTTTATACAGGGTGGCTTCGAAAAAACACAGCTGGAATGTGTGTAGAGCCCCGTACGCGACAATTAATTTGGATATGGTAATGAATTACCACGAATTCGTGAATTAAATATAACGTCGCGAGTGTAGTACACGTGCAGTGTGTGGGAAGCAAGAGGGTGCGGATAATATGTATCAATCGAAGGATCTCTCGAGATTGAGCGGGGCACGCGCGGTTTTCAAATTTCTTGAATTGCTAATTCGAAGCGCGGTCTAATTTTAATTGCATATACGAATGAATGAATATATGTCGGATGGAAGGCGCGCGCGTGTAGCTTTAGGCATACTGTATATATACGTGAACGCACGCGTGTGTATAACAGTTTAATTGTATGTAGTTTCACGCGACGTGTGCTGCGGACACAGCGCCCGAAGACTCGGCAATTTTTTCTTATACATTGTTGAAAAATTGCCTCGAAAAATATATATAACTCTTTATTACACCGGGCGCACAAGAAACTTGAATTTTTTTTAAATACCAATACATTTAACCATACAGGCCGCTCGAGCCCCAAGTGTACCGCTCTACATATATATACGTATAATACGCACCGCAAAACCGGAGCTACATCTTACATACAATATTATCGGTTAAAAACGCCATTTTCCCCCGAAACCAGAGAGAATGCGTATTCAAATCAGCCGCGCGTATATGTACTTCGCCTGAAACCTCATTTTTATATCTCTCTCCTCCTCTCCTCGTATATGTACTTCGCTCTTCAAAAAGCCTTGCGCTCATCTCACGTACATCCTCATTACGTCTCCACCTACTCCTCCTCCTTCTTCTTCAACACCCTGTATGCAGTCGCGCGTTGCAGCTCTGGGCTATCCTCGCGAGATCATAGACGAGCGGTTACGGCGCCGAAAATTTCACAAGAGAGAGAGAGAAAGAAAGAGAGAGGGAAGAATCGAAACGCAGAAATAAATAACACGGTGCAAGCGCGCCCGGGCGGAGCGACGCGTACCCTCTAAGTATAGACCTCTCTACTATACGTGTGTGTGCGTGGACGTGTATATACGTATACGTGGCATCTCTTTTTGTCGCTCGGCTCTGCGCGCGGCACTTCCGCGTGTAATTTATGCAAAGAAGAGAGGGTGGCCATTCTTTCGCTCTGAATTTTACGAATTTTCGGAGGTAGAATTACGCGAAAAACGTTCGCGGCATTTTTGTATATATATATTGGCACAGGATGCGAATACGTGTGTGTTCGAATGCGCGGTTTAGTTCTAATCACACGGTGTGCCGAAAGGAGAGAGGGAGCGAAAGCGTAAGAGAGAACGGACGGATTGATAGGCTATGGTTTTATGGGGCTGTCGAAAATTTTAGAAGAGAAGAGCGAGTTAATTTATAGAAGCTTTAACGCCGGCGGTTTTTTTGAATAACTGAATATCGCGATTATATACGCGCGGAATGCATGTTAAGGTTATGGGAGATGCAGATTCTTCGCTTCGATTTTTATCGATGATCGTGATGGTCGTTTCGTATGCATGCGCAGTCTGAGTAGCGAATGATTGGTAACTGTAAAAGTATAGAAAAGTAGAGCGTTGAGGTTTTTTTTTGTGCGGCGAGTAATATTCATAGGTTGGCGTTACGACGCGCGTGGATCGTAAGAATTAAGTTATTAAATATAAAGCGGAGAGAGAGAGAGAGAGCTGGATAATTAGACAGTCGATGATAAAACGCTGCGTTTATGATATTGCCGGGCTGTTTTCATAGCCGAATTTTCATTCCCATAAACTCGATCGTAAACTTATACGTTATATATATTTTTATCAAGCGCGGGAGCGTAAGGTTTCTGTATTACATGTGCATAGCTGAAAAAAAAAATGTTTAAACAAAGAAAATTTTAGTGTTTATTACGTAAAGTAAATGGGAGCAGCGTTGTGCACATACCGGAGCGATGTTTCAGTAAAATAATTTGGATATTACGCAACGAAGATTATCCAACTTCTTCTTCTTTTTGAAGACAAACGAAATTACAGAGACGACGCCGGGGTAATCCTTGCGAAAATACATAACCATCATCAAAAGCGAAGAATTCAGCGAATTCTTTTTTTTACCCTGAAAATATTGTTTATAGCATTATGCCGCCCGCCGCTTGTGACTTCAAAGCGAACATGACAAAATTAATGTTTTTTCGCGCTCGCGAGGGATTTATTCGATCCATACTGCCAATCATGTTAATTTTATCACTAGGCTCTTCCGAAAATAAACCGGTTTTACCTAAAATATATAGTTTTTCGTACTTCAAACGGCGATCGGCTGCGGGCCCGGAGAAATTTTTATCTCGGAACAAATTTTTATTTCTCTCGTTACACACACACACACATAGGTGCGTGTATATATATTTTCAATAAGAACAGGTTTTTTATATTCCACGAAATTGATCAACAAAAAGACGACGAGGCGCGGCGGAATTATTCAATAATTGGCAGTGAAACGCGAAACATAAGAGCCTCTCTTTCTCTCTACAAGTATATTATGTTCATAAATCAGGCACAAGTCGTGTGTTATTATTTTTATACTTTTTAATGATATACAATCATATAATTCTTAATTGCAGGCTGTCCCGCGGCCCGAAGATAATCTATATAACTTCTATACACCCCAGATATTTTAGTAATGATCTAAGTAACGATCATATTCTTCATAAATAATCTATATATACAAGAAACGAACTCTGCAGTACTCTTTCCACGAGACCAGTTTCCCCCATCACATAATACACTTCAAAAGAAAATAGCCATTACGTGTGGTGTGCTATATGACATAATTAAATACCCACTTTTGCCTCCCAAACCCCTATACTTACAAAGCATTACCTCAATCAACACATTACACCGCTTAACCACTTAATCACCATCGCCACGACTTTTCTGCTTCCAGGTACAACACTACATCCTCGTGGTGCAAGCGACAGACGGCGGCTCGCCTTCTTTATCGTCCACCGTCACCGTCTACTGCAACGTCGTCGACCTTAACGATAACGCGCCGGTGTTCGAGCCTGGTCCACGGTCAGCTGAGGTCCTGGAGAACGCGACCGTTGGTACCGTCGTACTTTTGGCAAATGCACAGGATCTGGATTCTGGGGATAACGGACACGTGGTGTACTCGATACTGAGCGGCGATGAGAACGAGGATTTTGGTATCGCGAATAATGGAACGTTGTATACTAGGAGGAGCTTGGATAGAGAGACGAAGAACGTTTATAACCTGGTGCTCGAGGCCGCGGATAGCCCCAAGTTGCCGGACAAACCGTTGACGAATACGATACAGGTATGTGTATAGTCGCCTTGTTTTTATAAGTATACATGCGTTGTAATCTATGCGAAAGTAAGGTTGAGTGTAATAATTAATCACGGGAAAAGAGATAGCGAGTATATATGCAAATAGTTTCTTTTTTTATATGGTAGCGAGAAAAACAGAGGAATTTTAATAATGATTTATGATAGAATATGGTTTGAATAATAACGTTGTATTATCGTAGCGTGATAATCGTATAAAAATTATGGGATTTCCAATCAACCGTGACTAATTGCACGCTACTATAAAAACTAATTTCTATTCTTGTATAATTAGTTTAGGATAATAGTCTAATAACTTCTATTGTCTCGTATTATATGATAAAAACCACGTGTAAAGTAAACATTCGCTTTTAAAACATTGTATATACCTATGGTATATATTTATATAACGCGAACCGAATCCGACACGCATATTAATCACACAATCGGTTGTTTATTACGCGCACTGCGCGAGCATATGCAACTATACAAACATAGCCGGCGGGCAATTACTCGAAAAATTTCAATAAAAAAAAAGGAATGTATGTTACGCCGCGGTATAACAATGTGGGCTTGGAACTTTGCTAAGACAAAAGACCCGATACTTAAACCGTCGCGCGGTTCGCTGTAAAAGATCGCGAACGTCGAATTACGAGGCAAAAATCTTTATACACACGAAGACAATATAACCGCGACACGCGCGTGTGTGTATATATATAATTGCCGTAGATCATTTTATTATTGTCGACGCGCGAGTTTGACCCAAAACCTTTCTACAGTCGCGTTTTCAGTGCTCCTCTTGCGCGCGCGCATTGTTCTATGCTCTCATGATTCTCTCTCTGCGCGAGAGGAGACACAGAAATCCTACCTATATACTTATACAAGAGTCGTGAGAAAAAAAATATGAATAAAGCCATTTCTTTTTCACCCGGCGGATTAAAAGTTACGTATACGCTCCTAGTGAAATTAGCCGTTATTATAATACGGACACACGCTAATGCCATTTAGCGCAGCATTGTGACTATAAATGTGACTTTCGCTGATTTATATTATTATTATTATCACTCGTGTCGTATTAAAATCATTCGCGGTTAATTTTTGTATAATGGTTTCCCGGCGTTCTGGTTACATTCGCCGACTAAAGCGTGTATATAATGATCGTGTCATTTAGCTTAATGTAGAGGTCTATCATAAGAGCGTTAAATTAAAGACGAAAAGTTATACTTTAGGCAGTTAAAGGAAAATTAACATTTTATTAAGAACATTGTATTACGTCGAGGCAAATTATACATATATATATATACAGCGGAGCGCGCGTTTTTCCCTTGCGAAATGAGAATTATGTAAATGTATTTCAACGCAGGTTGACGTGTCTTAGATTAAATTGAAATGACAGCCATAAAAGTATTTATTAATGTAGAAAAAAAACGAAGAAATTATATACATATTAATCTTTTTCGACTTCTATATACGTCAATTAAACGATTATCGGATATTATGAGAAAATGCGACAAATATTTATAAATAGAAGAAACATTTTATCCAACTCGATTCTCGATATACCATTTCACCATGTATATATAAAAACATCTCGCTTCACACGACCACACACACAGGCAAATAAGTAAATCCTTCTCTCAGTGTAATAACCACCGGGAATTTTTTTTTCTCTGCCCCCATCACAGGTGACCATAAGCCTGATCGACGTGAACGACCAGTCACCAGAATTTATCTCGGCGAACCAAACAAGCGTCACCGAGAACGCCGCCAGCAATTCCGTAGTGATGGTCGTCAAGGCCGTCGACAGGGACGAGGCACGTAACGGCTACGTCGAGTATTCCCTTGACTTGGACAATAATCTGCCCTTCGCTCTTGGCGCTGTCGATGGTGTGCTTAGAGTCGCCGGGTCTCTAGATCGAGAACATCGGGCGAATTATACGCTAAAGGTCACAGCTAAGGATAGAGGTGATCCTCCTAAATCTACTGTACAGAGAATCCAGGTGTTGATACTCGACGAAAACGATAACTCGCCTATCTTCGATCCCAGGCAGTATCTGGCTAGCGTTGCTGAGAATGCAAGCATCGGCGCTAGTGTTCTGCAGGTGAGTTATATTTTTCTTTAATCAATTTGTTAGTATCGTGTGTGTAATAGGCGATCGGTATACCGAATAACAGCTCTTAAATGCAAAGTTACAACAGCAGTATAATTATCAATCGTAAATTCTATTCGATGAAAGCAGCGACGTATAACATGGCAATTAAAACCACTCCGTTTTGTTTTTTCACCGCATTATACCTTTCAAAACCGAAGAAGAAAGAAAAAAAGTAAAAACAACAACATTCTCATGCCGATATAAAATCTCAAACTATGCAGTAATATACCGCTCCTAACCCAGTTTTATCCTGTTACGCATTTTTACAACTACACTGTAAACCTTCCATTTTTTTTCCCCCTACCGCGCCATTTTTGCAACTCACCGCTACACGACCTCACTTGCACTATATACGCCATAATGGCACTTCTTTCTTGCCCACGACTCTGTGTGTGTATATATGGGCTTGTCATGCCTCTCTCGCGATCCCGCGCGATTATTGTTCAAAAGAGAAAGTTGATTTATGGAGTACTAATAATAGTCCTCTCTCTCTCAAAGGGCCGTTACAATAACCACCACGCGCACGCGCTCTCCATTCATTGCGCGCACTCGCGTGAGCTGCAATTTTAACAAAAACACCATTAGACTATCTCCTGAGCCTCATCTCTTTCTCTCTCCCTCTCCCAATATCTTAATTAGATCGTACATAAGTATATCCACACACACACATACAGCCGCGTATATATATAAAACCTACATACACGCTCTTTCTCCAGCATTCCTTGTACCCAGAAAACAAAGCGCGCGCATTACGCGGCCATAAATCACCGAATAAAATGAAATCTCAGCGCGGCGCGCATTCCCAGTCGCCCCCCTTTTTACCCCGAAAAAACAAAAGAATACCCTCACGCGACAATCGTACAATCGCGTAAAGCATTTAACGGTGTGTGTGTGTACGAGAACGAGTAGCACACACACACACACACACCAAAGTATAAAAAAAAAAGAAACAAGTATATATATACATACGTGGGTTTAATAGGTGTCGGCGACGGACCGGGACGAAGGCGCGAACGGCCGAGTACGCTATAGCATCGCAGCTGGGGACGACAATCGGGACTTCACGATCTCGGAGGACGCCGGGGCGATACGCGTCGCCAAGAACCTGAACTACGAGCGCAAGTCGCGCTACCGTCTGCAGGTGCAAGCTGAAGATTGCGCTTTGGAGCTTGGTGCTACCGAGGTCAAAAGCGATATAGCCGAGGTCGTCATTAATGTACTTGACATCAACGACAACGCGCCGATATTTCTCGATTCGCCGTATTTAGCACACGTTATGGAGAACATGCTGCCACCCGGTTCTGGATTCGTCATGCAGGTAAGAGAATTTTGTGGTTTCCGGTAGGACAGAGTGATTGATATTATATATATTGTGGAGAGAAGTTCCGGGAAAGTGTATTGATAGGGAACGATGGGTGACATGTTTTTTGTGAATCAGAGAGACGCGCGCGGTGTGAGTCAGATTTCGTTTTATGGCGTAGTGTTACGATAAACAGGGGGATTATGAATCATATTATTAGCGCGTTAATTCAAATTTATATATATATAATGGTACGAGGTCTAGACGAGAATGCGATTAAATGTCGGCTTTTATTCCGCGATATCTGGACGATTTTCCCCGCAAGTTTTACGACACTCTTATATTCGTTAATAATTTTACCGTCGATATATATATATATTTTTCATACATACCGAGCATGCGCGCGGCTCCATTAAATATACATTTACACAGTCTTTCGCGCGGTTATCCTTATTATTAAAGTTTTATACCCCCGCGGCAATAATCTCTATACCGACGGAAAAAAGAGCTAATTTCCGCGTGACCCTGTCGGCCGCTTATCTCCGCACGTTCCTCTCTAAGAGGATGTATATATATATATATATATAAACGAGTGTTGATGTACTCGCAGGTGAAGGCATACGACGCGGACACGCCGCCTTACAACGACCAAGTGCGGTACTTCCTAAAGGAGGGCGACACCGACCTCTTCAAGATAAACGCCAGTACAGGCGACATCTTTCTACTGAGACCTCTCGACCGCGAGCTCGTCGCCGAGTACGTGCTCACCCTCGTCGCCATGGATACCGGTGAGTAGTAGTAGTAGTTCATTCCTTTTGCTTTTTCGGGAGGGGGGGGATTGTTGATGATGAATAGGGTTTTTATGCTTTTTGAGGACTTTTTATTGTCTTGCGGCGGGCCCCCCCGTGATATTTATGGTACGATCACGCGCGGCGGGGCAAGAGAGAATGAGAAAAATATATATGCGAGCGATAAAAGTATTATTTCGAGTGGTGGTGGTCCCCCCCCCGTATATATATACACATACATAAAAGAAATACGATTTAACGAACTTGGAGGAAGGGTGGATGAATTTTTATATTTAATTGTGTATATATATATTTATACGAGCACTATTTTATTTGATAAGAAATATACGGCGACGGGTTTATATCTGCGGGCGCGTTTAAAACTTGAATAACTAAAAATAATAAAATTGTACTGCACATAATGTTGTTATACTGTATAAAGGTAGTATTAAATTTTTAGAACTATCATCGTATACGCTCTATAAAAAACGGTACAGCTTCGATTAAAAGAATAGCAGAACAAACGTACATAACTCACGGTCTAGTTATATAGAAGCGCGCAAACAAATCAAAAAGAAATTTATTATTTTATATCTAAGTACGACAGGCCATCCATCATCAGCGCAATAGGTATGCAGCAAAACCCGACAGCTAGCGCAGCGAAAAAAGCCGCGCATACATAGACGAGAGAGCCTATATAACAGCGGTATTATATTTTAGAAACAAAGCGAGATTGACAAGATTGCCTTCCGTTAGTCTCTCGTCTCTCATCCCTCAAGAAAGCTAATAAAAACCCCCATCGCACCGTTACTTTGAAAACGCGCAAAAATGCGCCGTGCAGCGCTCGGCTAACAAGTCGCTCTCTCTCTCTCTCTCCTCTCTTACTATATACAGATATACACGCAGAACAACAACAGGGCCAATTTATCGCAGACAATGCTCACCTCTAATATATTGACATCTCGCGTCCCTTAAGAACGTAATCATAACTACTCATCTGCGCGGCGCGGGACCCCCTCCGGCCATATAATGCGCGCATTGCACAATCGTCCTCCTCTGCGCCAACTGTCTTTCTCTGACCTCACCCGCGCACACAGCGAAAAAAAGCCATCTGCGTGTATGTCTGTGTATTATATACCTTATATTACCAGGCACGGCGCGCGTTTCGTCATCGCAGCGAGTGCGGCAGCGCCAAAAGAAGGTTGACGCGGCCCGACAGCTGACAAGCGACAAGCGATCGGCAAAGACCGAACCGCGGCGCTCACGGGCCTCTTTATAAGCGTGTACATAAGCGAGATAAGAAGCGGCGATAAGAAAAGGCGCGGAGGAGTAAGCCACGAGGCTCTCTCTCTCTCGTTAGTCTTTTGTCGCGCACGGCGGCGAGTCTCTCCCATGACGATTTTCCCGTAAAGAGTCCGGGAGCAGTAGCTTAAGGCTTTTTGTCAATCGATCGTTCGCTCGCTCGCTCGCCGATTTATTTCGCCCCGTCGTCAGATTGACGCTATCGCGACGTGCGGTTTCGCGCGCTTACCCTTCGCTTTATATTCTTCGCCGCGGTCGGTTCTACTTTTTTTTTCGTCTTTTTTCTTTCTTCTTCGTCTCTTCTTCTTCGCCTTGGATTCCGGTGAGCTTGCTTTCTAAATCGCTGCAGCAGCAGCTACTTTGTCGCGCGGTGTGGTATGATTTGCGGTTTTTATATATATACCCGGGGTTCGTGCGCCGCTCGTTGTTGTTTTTTTTTTACGGGAAGGAGAGAGAGAGAGATGATCGCTTTGTCCCAGTTTCAAGGTGCTATTTTATAACGCTTAGATATGGCGGTGTGATTAAAAGGATCGAAGGGAGAATTGATTGGGAGGGTTGTTGTAATCTGGAAAAATATTTATTTTAATCTACGAGGCAATATACAGTCGAGGTATATTGAGCTGAGACTCGCGCGGCGGTGTCGGCTGTAGAGATTTTTCCTTAGGTTTTATCTTTTGACAAGTGGCGCTTTATGTGGTAAAATAGTTTCTCATAGAACAGCACGCTGAGGCCCAGTAGAATTCCAATGAACAGGAATGTTAGAATCGGTATGATACCGCGGAGGCTCACCGGTTCGTGCAATATGTCTATGGAGTCGATCCTGTAGACAAACTTTTGCCGAACTCTCGTCATTATTCCACAGTCTTTGAATTTTTGCAAGCTGCAAAGGTTATCAATATAAAATAAATATTTTGTATTGAAAAAAATGTTGTAGAAACTTACTGATAGTTTATAACACCAGCGTAAGGACTGCCCTTGGTCAGTACCATGCTGAGGCTGTCGATTCTTCCGGTAGGTATGGATACTAATTCACAAGGCAAGACACTGTCCAGTTGGTTCTTGACGGATTCGGTTACATAAAATGCAGCACCCTTTTCTAAACAAACCTACATTCGACCATTTCTCATTAATAAATAATAGCTTCATAAAAGTACACTGTAATATATTCCTCACAAGCTATACCTTTTGCATTCCAGCTAGCATTGTTGTCGGTAATTCAGCTTTGCTCGCCATTCGCGCGTACATTTTCTTCATCATGCTATCCTTAGTATTCTGGAACAATTGAATCGCTTTGTAAAACAAATGAAAATCAGCATGCTAATACTTACGAATGAATTTACCGTGAATACTTCATAGTCCGAGCTCCCTTGAAAAGCGTACAACTTGTAGGATTTCTCTTTGACGAATCCTTCGAGGTCTATAAATGGCAAGCTCGGGATTGCAACCGTTAGGTAGCTAATTAGAGATGCGGAATAGATGCACGAGAGAATCACAGAAGATGTGAACAGAGAGAAATATGCTATCCTCAGTGACCAAACCGATGGAGAATCTGCACAATAAAAGAAAAAGAATAAATTAACGGCAAACGTTAAATTTATTTAACAAGTTTGAAGTATAGTTACCACAGCATCCTTGATGGCAAAAAATTCCCAACACCCAGAGAAAGCTTTCGGACACGTAACCGAATGGAATTGGCGTCTCCTTAATTACAATCCTTACAATAATGATAATAAGGGCTGACACCAAATAAACCAGGACAAAGTATCTCCCCAGTTCAATTCCAAACGCCTAATAAAAAAACATCATCCAAATTAGCCACCACAATCACCTCAATAAACTACCAAACCACGCTTACCCGATAATACGCAGACCAGTGTACCGCCGAATGATCAGGCGGTCTCATATACACCAAATTCCGCGAATGAATGATCGGCAGTGTAAAATCCACGACATTAAGCCTATGATCGGTCATCGTGAACTCTCCTACGCCCAGGTCAGCCTCTCTCCTAGCCAGTCGTCCAATCACCCCAGTCCAGCTCCTGGTCGTCCTGTTCCAGACCCCATAAGCTTCCTCCTTGTAGGTATGATCATAGGTAAAGTTCATCGCGTAGGCCAGCTCGTTAAGGATGTATATAAACGCGCCTTTCATGCGCCCGGACGGCGACGTTATAAACGGTGATCCCTGCAAGAATATACATATCTACTCAGCTAAACTGTTATATACTTACTCGGATCCCCGCAGGAAATTGAAATCAAACGGAGAGAAGAGAAAATATACGCGACGCGAGCATGATGAATCGGTTTCGCGTTCTAAAAGATAAGAAAAATACATATACACACTACCTTAATAGTAGCAACTCTCATGATCTTCCCACCGATGTGGTACCTCCGCTCGTACAGGCTTTTATTCGTCCTCAGTTGAAAATGACGAATGGGATCCCAGAGTCCCAGATGGTTCACTTCCGTCTCCGTCTCGCTCATCCCGTACCACTCGTGCAGATCAACGCTACCGTGGCACTTGACCAGCATCTTCGTGTTGAACTTGAGATTGAACATATTGCCGGTTGGTCGATGGCATTGCCGGATGCTGCTAGGATCGACGAAGATGACGAGCCATGTGGGATATGACATGTCGTAAATTCTCGTCACCTGTTGGAACATCCTCACATCGTGTGCCGTGCTAAGCCAGACGACGAAGAGCGGCTGCTTGATGCGCTTGTAGTAGATCTTGTTCGAGTAGTCGATGATCTCGGTGAAGTTGGCGGTCAGAGAAAGGACCTGCTTCCGGGAGAACTTGCGGTGTAGGTGGAGTAGGAGATTTGTCACCCAGAGACCTGATCAGAGCAGTTGTGTATAATGTTAATGTTCGAAGGGTGGATTAGTGTTTGTGTGATAGTTACTTTCGTCGTTGCCGGAGAAGATGATGAAGACACTGGATGCCGCGTGGTATTCCTGAATATCAGACGCTAACAGGACGTAATAATCGTAGTACTGGAAATCCACATTGTCAACGTTAATCTTCACGCCACCGATCGATCTCAGCATCAGGCATCCTCCAAAAACCAGCATCACACTCATCAACCCGTACACCATGTTACCAGAGTCTCACCTGATGGTCGCAGCCCCAATATACGTTTTCGCAACGCACCTCATCCTCTCGAATCAGATACACAATAACCCTTCCTATTTGCCCTTCATGAATTCTGAATCTCCCACGTATATATACGCACGCAGATATATATACACTTGCGGAGACATCGTTTGCGATCATCCCGCGTTGATATCGATGATCGATTCCCCTCTCTCTCTCTTCTCTATACACACACACGTACACCGCTTGGCTCGGAAAATATTTGGCTCGGCAGTCGCGATATAAATCATCCTTAATAAAATACTCTTTGTAGCTCGCGAGTGCGCGCGCGATATATACGTTTATAGAGGAGCGTAAAGGAGGGTGTATACAGAGTGAGAGCGGAGGCGAAAAAAGAGCGATTCGAGCAAACAGGTTCATGAATATGAAAGGATGACTAAGATAAAATCATTACCCCGCGACTGGCGCGCGCGCGAGCAGCAACCATATAGCCGCATTTCATATTTCGCTGCGTAAGCGCTCCTCTCTTGCTATATAACAGTATATACACATAAGTACGTATGTGTGTGTATATATATAAGCGCTGAACAAACGCGAGCGCTGCCGATTTCGCAGACACACATATATGCCCGCAAAAAACTATATATACTGTCGTGGATCGGCCCACGATATTTGCATACACACACACACACATGTTAAAAAGACTCCTTTCTTTCTCTCTCACTCTCTGTGTGTGTCGCTGTCTCGTCGGAGCATAGCTCACGAAATGACTTCATTAACGCGAATATCTTTATGTAATAAAGAGCGCGGTGGGGTGGGAGGGCGCACACACGGAATCGTTAAGTGCAGTGTAAAGAGTACGCGCGGGCGCATGAATTTTAATGAGCCCCCGCCTTGGAACTTTCGAAACCAAGCCAACAGCAGCAGCAGCAGCAGCAGTAAACAAAAAAAAAACGAAAGAATGAAAAAGAAGAAAGAGCGAGTGAGCGCGCAGCAGCGTCAAAGTGATTGGCACTATTTTTCCGTGCGCGCGGAGCTCAATCAATCGAAGGCTGCTGCTGCTGCTGTAATCCTCGGGGCTCGTCGCGTTCGCTCTTTCTCGATCGAGAATTCCGCGAAGAATAATATGAGAACACGTATCGGTCGCCGCCGCCGCCGCCGCGAGGTTTGATGCACAGATAATCCTTGCGCGCGCGCGCGCGGTCTCTCCTCCTTTTTCTCTCGCGCTCTCCTTCTCTCTCGTGCAAGTCACTCTTCGGAGGAGGGCTGCTGCTGCTGCTGCTACTCCTGCTGCCGTGAGCGTATAGGGCAACCTGCGCGCGCGCGCCTTATTTCTCCTCTTCCTCTCTCTCCCCTATCTGCGATCTCGCCTGCGTGTGTGTCTATATATATATACACACTCTCGCTCTCTCTATGCTTTTCCGTTCCCTCTCTCTATACTAGCGTCTTCTTCTTCTTCCTCCTCTCCTCCCTATGGTCGCGCGCGCGCGGCTGTCCCGTGTCTCATACTTTATGCCTCGCCCATACTTTATGGCCCTGCCTCTCTCTCTCGCGGTATTTTGTAGAGAGAGAGGGCCTTTCGATCATGCGTGCAGTGCGGGTCCTTCTCTCTCCTTCTATTTCTCTGCCGCGCACGCGTGAAAGAAGAAGAGAGAAGAGAGGGACCCTTAATTTTTGGCGCCTTGGCCTCGGATCTCTTTCTTTCTCTCTCTCTCTCGGGACACCGAATATCCCCTGTGCGCAGGCTTTCACGCGCATATATGTGTGTGTGTAATATGCTTATGCGGTTTTTGGGAAGGTCCTTTTATGCGCGTCCTGCAGCTTGAATGGCTCTCGGCGCGCGGAGAGAGAGAGAGAAGGTTCGTTAGGCGCGAGACGACGAAGGTATATGTATATATACAGCGACGACTAATTAAAAAATATATTTTTGCCTTTATTTTGACGCGGATTTATACTTTTGACGAACGTTAAATTGAATGTTTAATGCGCTCCACGCGGGCTGTGTATATACGCATCTCTACTTTGGGTATATATTTATCAAACACGTTAATGAATCGATGTGTATATATATATAACGGAATTATATTTTTTTACTCTCGAACGTTTAAAAATTTAAGGGCCGCGCAGCGAGAGTTGGAAAATATGTTGTCATTCGCGTATATAGCTCGTAAAAATAAGCTTCTTCTCGCTCGCGTGTAATAAAAAATTTTAACGAAACGAAAAAATTCTTTAAAAAAATCGTTAGTAAATAATTACACTTTCACCCCCGTGGCAAAAGGCCGTGCCGCGCGCGCGCGCTCCTGGCAATCAACTATTTTTCATTACAAAACTTCCGAATTTCATTAAACTTCCATTTTTCACGCTTCAATAAACTTCGCTTCCAAAATCAACCAAAAAATAAGAAAGAATATCCCCTTAAAATTAAAAAATTCTCCGTGAAGCAGAGAGAAAGAGGCGACCTTACATCACACACACACAAATTTTCCCCGATACTTCCTTCCCATAATTAAATCACCCAAAAAGTCATTTTACACGCCGCCTCGTACACCTTCTCTCCTTCATTCGAAATTCTCAATTAAACGCTTAATTATCCCTCCTAACACACACTATATACCCCCGCACGAGTCAATTTCCGAACCTCACGCTAAAATCCATAAGCATTCGACGGCTCTCTCACCAAAAAAAAGACGAACTACACACTCGCACCTTTCCTCTCAATAATCCCGGCCTCTCACTCTCTCTCTCTCTCTCTCCTTCGCGTCGCGCACAATAACAAACCCTTCGCATCAATATATATATATACATACATACACGCTTTAAACACACCGCTCGCCACGAGCGGCCCGTTTCATTATTAACGCAATTCACGTTTGTACAAATCATAAATCTCGCGCGCTTAAAGACCTCGCCGGAGCTGGCTGGCGCGCGATGCTTTTCGCGTAATCGTCACGATCCGTAAAGCGAAAAAACGACGCGCGCGCGGCGAAGGATAGAGAGAGAGAGAGAGAGCGGTAAGAGAAATAAAAAGAACGAGTAGGTTGTATGTAGGATGTGTGTGTGTGTGTGAAAGGAGGCTCGCGTGAGAGTCCGTAGGATGAAAGAGAAGGTGGACACGCGTATGTGTGTGTCTATATATACGTGTACGTGCAGCACGAGAGAGTATAGTGAGGGAGAGACGACGGTATGTGGGCATCTGAATTCTCGGGAGACAAAGTGGGCCCTACGCGGACGCCCTTCTCTTCTGCTACGTTCTTCTTCCTCCCTCCTCCTCCTCTTCTTCTTCTTCTATACGTGAAAGAGAGCGAGAGAGAGAGGAGCTTCTAATGGGCCACTCGTGCGACAAATCTCTCTCTCTCTTTCTCCTTTCAAAGGCCGTTTTGCTCCTCTTTCGTTTTCTCTTTTTTCGCGTGCTCCCCCCCTCTCTCTCTCTCTTTCTCGCGGCCCTTTATTTTCTTATTAATATTGTTATTGTTGTTATTAATGGGGCGACGCGAGGCGCGGTAAATTTGCGCTGGGAATGGGAGATTTATCGCGGCGGACGCACGGAATTAATTCTTTTTCTCGTCGCCGCTCGCACGCGTCCTTCTCTCTCTCTCTCTCCTTCTCTTTCTCTCTGCTCCTTTTTTCACAGGACGCGAGCATCAGGCTGAATGGCGCGAGCGATTGAGAAAACGCGTATACGGATTTTCTGCAACCGGAGAAAACGGTTCGATTAAGTTTTTGGTCTGTTTGGACGACGCTTGCATATGTATATATGTACGTGCACGTGTGTGTGTGTATACGTACGCGCTTATTGATATTGTTATTGGGGTTATTAATGGCGCGACAGGGCGAGGCCGTAAATTTTGCCGCGTGCGCGAATCGCAGATTTATCGCGGTGTGTTGCTGCGCGTGGTTTTGCAGCTCTCTCTCTCTCTCTCTCTTTGTTGCACGCAACGCGAATGCGAGTGTGGGACTGCGAGTCAATTATCGGGAAAATCTAAATGATCGAGTAAACAGTGATTTATCATTTTTTATTTATTTCTTTTTTTATTTTTTTCGAGTCGACCGTGTACGTGGAGTGTAGTAAATGTTTGTCATTGTTTTGAAACACTCTGTGCATATACCTGCTGGGAGAAAAATGGATTTCTTTAAGATCTCGAGAATCACAAGTCATTGTTCCCTTTTGATATATTATTTGATGGTAAATATTTTTTTATATTTTATTCTTATCTCAAGCCCAACTCTTCATAATGATTTTCGGAAACATAATGCAATGCTTACAATTATCCCTTTAAAATCCGATAATCAACGCAACCTTCATGCTTGCAATTTTCTTAATAAAGATATTCATCCCAACATCTGTCATGAACAACACTTCGACCAACCATCCCCGCGGCCTCATTATTCACTCCGCATCACATATAACGGTGCGTCGAAGCTCGCCGATCTACAAAACGAAAATCCCCCTCCCACCCCTGCATTCACAAGAGAGTTGCTGCTCGCCTTTGCTCGACTAAATACCCATCCTCTACTCCACTTTAGAAATTAAACACCGAATCCGCATTCGGGCATCGGGCCAATCTTCGATCCATGTCCACTTAGCCACCGGCAAAAAAGACGAACACCTACTACTTCACCAAGAGACTCTCTCTCTCTCTCTCTCGAAAGACAAAAAAAACAACGAGTAAAGGAGAGAGAGGATACCTACATATCGATCCCCACGCGCGGGCGCATTCTTCATATATATACGACTACATCTCACACACACACAGTCCTATCCGCGCGCATCCCCCTTAATCTGCATAAAAATCCGAGTGTGCTCGCGTCCCGTTATCTCAATCGGAGCAAACCCGAAAATACGGGAAAAAAGTCGCCTCCGCACGCGCGGCCCAAAGCCAAACATTCTTCGCCCTCTCTCTCTCTGTCTTATAAAAGCAAAGGAATAAAAAAAAAAGAAGTAGAAAGAGAGAGACGCACGCAATTATAAGTAGAGCACAGACGGACACGACGAGGCGGCGGCCGCGGGTGATTAATGTACATTTTTTCCAGCATAATACCTCTAAGCTCCCGCGATTAAAAACACGCCCCGATAAAAATCGAGACGACGACGACGACGACGAGGCGATGTGAACGGAACGGAAGAAAAAAAAACCTGCGCGCTCGCTCCAATTTAAACGACGAGCGCTCTTCAAAGCCTCGTCTCTCTCTCTCTCTCACTCTCCGATATTCAAATTCGGCGAGCAAGAGAGAGAGAGAGGGCGCGGGATAAGGCTGATCCGGATTTTTGCGCGCTAATAAGCGCCCCTCGAGGCACCTCTCGAGGACAGAGTGCGCGCGCGCGTTCGCAGACGAGAGAGAGAGAGAATTACAAGGCGCGATTATGATAATCGCCCCGCGCGCTCGCGTATATACTCTTCCATCTCCTCCTCCTCCTCTTCTCTTCCGAGATTACGATTATTACGATTATCCGCGCGATCGCGATTTTTGCCCGCTCGGATATGTTGTATATGTACGTTGTAGTATATGTGAGAGTGTATATGGATATATATACGATGTATATAAGAGAGAGAGAGAGAGCGGAATTTTCATAAAGGGATTTTAATAATTTTAAATTCCCGTAATTAGCGCTCGATGTGTAATTGAGGAAGCGTATTAGAGGGCTCGCGTACACGCGCTTCATAGCCGCGCGGAAAATTGCGATGGGTTAGAGAGACTCTCGAACGCGTATATCCTATATATACACACACCTATACGCACTGATCGCCGCTTGTCATTCCGGTTATGCGGCGATAGCGTAATTATTGCAATTTCACGTGATCGGCTATTGATTTATCGGTATTTAACGCGGGGTGAATCTACGAGATGTTCGCTCTCGCCGCGCGCTGACGGAGGATCGCCGAGTGTAATAGCCCGGACACTTCATCAAAACTCTTATATATAGTGTATGTATGTATACTGGGTAAACATCTACTCCGCGTATATATAATGCGGTTGCGCGCAGAGGGTGTATAGGTGCAGTATAAGGACGTGTACGTTAAGTCATAGCGAAAGGTTTGATTACGGCTGAAAATATGGCGGCAACAACTCGTGCTGCTCTGATGCGCTCTTCTGAGAAAACGAGTATATATATAGGTACGTATACGCACACACACGCGGGGGCATTAAATATTCATTTTTGTAATGGAATCATTTATCAGGCTGATAGCTTTATTCAATCTCGGGATCTAAAAAAATAGCCGTGATTCATTGTCGCGCATATGATATTAATAAAAGCGCGCGTATGTGTATATATAGACGCACGCGCGTATACAAAGGCGAGTGCACCCCGGGGGCGTATAGGCAAATATTATTTTCCCGCGGCGGCGCATGCATGGAACTCGGAATTAGCCATATTCTGCGGCCACAATAATATCTAATAGGCGCATCCTGAATACACTGATTAAGCGCGACCGACGGACGCCGAGACAGCGAAAAAAAGAGAAACAGCCGTATATATGTAAAAAAGCCGAGGCGGGCGAGCGGGCAAAAAAATTGTCGTAACCATTATTGAATGACACATCTCTCGGATATAATCAATTCCAAAAGCCTCTCCTTTCAATTTGTATCCTTCGCGTATATACGAGCATTAAAAGACGCGCGAGAGAGAGGAGAGTAGAGAAAAAGAAGGAGTATAGTCAAGCGCACACGCCGCGCGCGTACACAGGGAGAAAGGACCTCGAGGGGTCTAGCGAGGAGAATAGGAGAGAGAATAGAGGAGGGAGAGAGAATGGCGAGAACGAGAGAGAGAGGATTAAAAAGAGGAGCACGACACGCAGACGGAATAATATCCCCCGCTGGTGCGCGCAGGAAATCGAGGGGCGACGACTAACAAGCTGTTTTGACTGAAAAACGCGAGAATGTAATCGTGTCTTGTCCGTATATATATATTCGTACGAACCTCGCGCGTTACTCTCCAGCGGTAAATAGTTGTTTATCGGGCTTCCGATGTATCTCACTTGCGTCTATGTAGGTGTATATATATACGAAAATAGACTCGGCAAGAGTAGGATTGACGAATGAAGGGACAATAGGGGGATATATATACCGCCTGCGCGCTTTGGCTTTATACGATTCGAAAATAGCAAATGCAGGATGTTTCTATATATCTACAATTTCTATATATCTTCATGGGTATAATAGTGGCTGTAAACGCGAACGATAGGAGAGGCGAATAAAGAAGGGAAAATATGGAAAAGTCGTATAAAAGAGGTAGAGAGGAGGTAAAAATATATTGGCGGAGAGGAATGAAGGAGGGGAAGAGGAAATATTAAATATGGATGAAGTGGAAGACACTTGCGCGCTATAGCGAGCGAACGCGGAGAGAAAGAGAGAGAGAGAGTGCGCGCGGATATATGCAAAAGGAAGAGTGGATAAAGAATGCAAAATAAAAGTATAGACGCACACACATATGGGTAGAGAGAGCACAATAAGAAGCAAACTGGTATATACAGAGAGAGAGAGTGAGATAAGGGAGGAGTGCGCGCGAGCAGGAGTCAGATAAAGAATCTACGAGTGGGTATAGTTAGTAAATCGAATCGTAGACCTAATGCATTGTCTATGGGATACAAAGTGTTCCTCTCCACCTCCTCCTTCTTCTTCTTCTTCTTCTCGAAAAACACCCTTCCCCCCGGTTGACTGCCAGTTTTTATAGAAAAATATCTAAAGGAAAAGGACGAATAATAGACATGGCCAGAAACTAGGCTCGGCCGATAAACTGCGCGCCGGAACGAGGAAACATTAACCGTGTATATATACGCAGTAGAAAAGGCGTCGCTTCAGAAAGATATACCAACGTTCTCTCTCTCTCTCTCGCACATACCTGCGTACATATATATATACGCACGCACACGGTAGGTAGGTAGAGAGAGAGAAAATATCGAAGCTCGAAGCGAGATAGAATGAGAGAGGAGCGAAACAAGAAAACAGGAGAGAAAACGGCGAGAGAGGACGACGACGCGCGTGAGCGCGAGCGGCAATAAGACTCGACTCCTACCGCCTCTCTTTCTCTCGCTCAGGAGAAGATGTAGCCCCGGACAAATAGACAAATAGAAAGAGGGACAGATAAAGAGCATCGCTCTCTCTCTCTCTCGCACGAATGGAACGCGCGCACCTATACACATATATATATACGCTCCGGCGAGATAACTTTTAAACTTCCCCGCGCGTCTCTCTTTTCACTCGCTCTCTCACTCGCGCTCGCGGACAATGGCGACGAGCCTGACAGGACAAGGTCGGAGGCGCGAGCGAGAGCGACTGACTTTACTCCTCTCTCTCTCTCTCTCTTCTTCTGCGCGCGTCGAGCGATTACGCGCAGCTGACCCCCGTCGGCCAGTTTGCATATTTCAATTCGCGGAATGCTGATTTCGATGCCCTCGGCGATGTTGATTGATTGCCCCGGAATGAGCGTCTGCTGTGTGTGTCTGTACGTATGTGCACCGGTACACACGTACACGTATTATAATACAACTAGTGTGTGCTGGCTGGCTGGCTCTGGTGCCAGGGAAAAACGCCGTGCGCAAGAGTATAGAGAGAGAGAGAGGCCTTTTCTACCCCGGAGGAGGAGCAGCAGCAGCAGCAGCACAGCGCGGAGAGTGCGACTTTTGTGCGTGCGTCGCTTGCAAAGGAAGCGCGATGAAAAAGAAATTAGCCTTGAAGGAAGAGAGAGAGAGAGAGAGGTTTATTGAGTGTGTACGTGTGGGTACGCGAGTGTGTGTGAGAGAGAGGATGGGTTCGCGGAATGGTAGGTATAGAGTCTGCACGGCGCGCAAACTAATGCGCGTCTATTGTTGAATTGTTTAGGGGAAGAGAGAGAGAAAAGTGTGTATAGGTACGCGGCGCGGGGATGAAAGCAAGAGTTACGCTTTTAGTTTGTATGGTTTTTGCGTGAATGATACGCGTTACGCGTACGCTTACCTCAGCACACATACGGAGTATATTGTTAAATTGAAAGATTTGCGCTGATATATACCTTCGCACCGCGCGGCCGTAATAAATCGTTACAAATCTAAAAGCGATGATGGCAGCGATGAAGCGCCGCGCGTTTAGCTTATTACATCACGGGCGAGGAAGAAGAGAGAGAGGGGTAATAAAAAGCGATATTAATAAACGAAAATAATACCGCGCGACGTAAGTATAAAAGAAGAGGAGAAGAAGACGCGAGGGAGAAAAAACGGCGCGCGCGCGCGGGCCTTAATGCGTGTATACGTTACGTTTTAAAAGCAATAGGAAAATGTTCTAACCTTGTAACTGCGTGTAAACGAACATTAAGTAAGGACTTTAATGTCTGACCATTACTAGTCTCTATCTACTAATTACACAGCTCTCCGCGCGCCTGCGCGCGCGTATAGCCGGGCAGAAACTCGATTTATGCCGTGGCAGCGTAGCGTATATAGCAGAGGCTATACACAGCAGAAACAGCGGCAGCAGCAGCAACGGGGCAGCCCTTTATGGATAAAAACGTTACGACGGCTGTATCTTTACCCACATGTTGAGATAGTAATGCGAATTAATAAAATGCGCCTTTACCACGGAGTAAAAGGAGTATAGTGGATGAGAGCGCTGATCGACGAGAGGTGTATGTTTTTTAAATGTCAATAAAAAAATATATATCTAGCCGTTTTCAATTACATTTTTTAGTTCTCTCGATGGTTAATTCATAAGGTTTCTTGGAAAACCACGTGTATGTGTGTTTTTTGTGAAAAAAAAAACAATGTTGTTTCAAAAGTATGATTTCGTTATATATATATCTTAAAAATAAATCAAATTTCCCATGATGGAGCTTTAGTTAGCAATTTCAATGAGGATTATAAATTCCCTCGAGTCGTTAAGCAATTTATGAATATAAATATGTATACATATACGCGTGAAGGAAATTTTTTCTCCTTTTTCGCTCTAAATTACACTTTTTTTTATTCTTCCTTCGCTTTTTATACACATAAAATATCTAAAACCCCTCGCTATACACTTGCGCATAAATATTAAATAAACTTCAATAAAAATTTATACGTGTACATAGATAATAAAAAGTACTTTATAGAAAATCCATATAGAATTACACACTCCACTCGCGAGTATTTCCCGTCTACATTAACAGCTTCTTTTTTTTTGTTCTTCTTTCTCAACATATCCCCCACATTAGCATCAAACGAAAAATTAAATTAAAATCCCATATAGGAATCCATAACGGCGCCTGACGTCCTTTAATCTCTCCCAAGCCTCTCCCCAGCGAAAAAAAAAAATACACCGCGACCATAATCATCGCAAAAATAAACACCGAGAGAAGCATCATCCTGTGCATATATCGCTCGACGTATTTTTCTCTCTCTCTCACTCGCTTCCAATCGCTTATACCTCCCAGATTGACATCTCTCCCTCCAAAAAATAATCCTCATCACAGCACACACACATATAAATAATACGCTCTTCTTTTCTGATTCCAGGATCGCCACCGCTGACGGGCTCAGGCCTCGTGCGCGTTGTCGTGCTCGACGTGAACGACCACAGCCCGGAGTTCAATCGTCAGGAGTACAGGGCCACGGTCGCGGAGAACCTGCCGGCCGGTGCCTGGGTCGCTAATCCTCTCGCCAGCGACAGGGACGAGGGGCTCAACGCCAAAATCCGGTAAGACGAGATCCTCTCTCTGTGTGTGTGTGCGCGCCTGTGTGTATTATAAGGAGCTTTTATACTGCGAGGAGGACGAAAATTCGAGTGTCGTGTCGTGTGTATATATATATACGTGAGAGAGTCCTAGATAAGTCGAGGGAATCTTTTTTTTTTCGGGGTCGGTGAGAAAGAGCGTCGCGTTACGTAAAGGAGCGATTTTGAGGAATGTCGAGTTTAAGGGGGGGATTAATTTTGTGCGGATATATACGCGGTATGCAGGCCGTGGAATTAATTAAATTGGAACTAGTCTGACAGTCGGGGATTTTTTAGTTAATTTAGTGCGTGCGCGCGAGGCTTATAAATTACGAGGATAAAAATATGTTTAATGCGACGTTTGGGGAATAACAGGCTTCTTTTTTTTTCTTTAGGAAAGTCGCGACGGCGCAAGGTTATTACTTAATTTGTCGCGGGAATTTGGTATTCCTTTTTTTTATGGTATCGCAAAATATATATGCTTATAGGCAACGCTAGTAGCTAAATTCCGGCATTGCATAGTCGAAATGCCTCGCGTTCGATTAATCACTCATATCTTGTCGCCAAAGCGCCTGCTTAATATTCACAAACTATATTTCTTCGCGTATATAATATATAAACTAATTTATAACTCTCTTTAATTTTTCTTTTTTTTTCGTCGTATATATAGATACAGTCTACTCGGCGACAAAGCTGAGAAATTCCACGTGAACGCGACAACCGGTGAGATCGTCACCTTGGAGCGACTCGACCGCGAGCAGACGGCCGTCTACCACTTGACACTCGTCGCGCAGGACTCCAGTCCAACGGAACCGCGCGCCGCAGCTGTCAATCTGACGATTACCGTCACTGACCTGAATGACAATGCGCCCCGATTCTCCAGTCCCAGATACACGGCCTACGTGCCTGATTCTACCAGTAAAGGTATATATACGATCGATTACTGCATGTTTTTATTTATAAAGACAAAAGAAAAAAGTTTTATCGACTCTAAAAATGGATATAGGAAATGAAAATAACTTCAAATTTTATGAGTTGAATTTAATTTGCTAAAATCATATAACTTGATAAATTTCCTGTATTTTCACGATTTTATATAATAGTTTGAAAGTTTCGCGTTATAATTATGTCATATGAATTGAATATGCTAAATATAAATAAGAAACTCAACGTTAATCTTAAAAAAATATTAGTTTATTTAGTTATAGAAAATATGAAAAAAATGAAATACTTTTTGGAACTTTATAAGGTCAACAATTCAATATTTAAAGACCAATTTCTTTAACACCCGATTCCTTTACCCTATAGGCGACTTCGTATTCGGTGCCAAAGCGGTGGACGACGACGACGGGGAAAACTCGCGCATCGTTTACCGTCTTCACGGCAAGGACTCGCGTCGCTTCTCCATCGACCAGCACAGCGGCGTCATCCGGTCCAACGAGAACCTGGCCGGCGGCGGCAAGATCACCTACCAACTCCAAATCGAAGCATCCGATTGCGGACTAGAGCCACGATCCATCACTGCCGACCTTGTGGTGCACCTATGGGATCGACAACTATTCCCCAGCTTTAATTCTATGACGACGACGAGGTTCACGCTCAGGGAGGACGTGCCCGAGGGTCGGGTTATAACCACCCTGAGCGCTACCACTCCGAAGGATGGCCCAGCGAGTGATCTAGTGTTTGGAATAGCTGGGGGAAACGTCGGGGAGGCGTTGAGAATCGAGCCGAATAACGGAGAGGTGAGAGTGGTTTTGAAATTTAATTATTATTGATAATAGTATGGTAATCATAAAGAATATGTGGAAAATAATGAATTGTTTTGAATTACAGGTCGTTGTTTCATATGGATTTGACTATGAGACTGCACCAAACTACGAAGCCTGGGTCGAAGTTCGCGACTCCGGAAACCCATCGCTCAGAAGCGTCATCCAACTGCTGGTTAACGTTACCGACGCTAACGACAACGAACCTGTGATAGACTTAGCCGTTTACAACGCTTCCGTACCCGAAGAAGAATACCCACCTCTATTCATCGCAAAAATCTCAGCCAAAGACGCCGACTCCGGAACAAATGGTGAAGTCACTTACCACCTGATGGATGACCTCGAAGAGGTCTTTGTCATCGACGAGTCAACCGGTGAGATCAGCACCAATGCCAAACTTGACCGTGAGGATATTCCATCTTACGAACTTATTGTACAAGCGCGTGACCGTGGCACACCCAGTCTCACGGGTACAGCGACGGTTGTCGTCACAGTGCTTGACAAAAACGATAATCCGCCCCGGTTCACACGGCTCTTCAGCGTCAATGTCACGGAGAACTCCGAGATCGGGGCCTTCGTAATTCGCATGACCAGCAGCGACCAAGACGTTGGCATCAACGCTAATGTCACCTACCGTTTCACCGAGAATCCGAGCAACAAGTTTTCAATAGACTCAGTCACCGGTAACGTCACGGTAGCTGGCCATCTGGATCGTGAGGTGCAGGACGAATATCTGCTGAAAGTTGTGGCTGCCGATGGAGCGTGGGGCTCGGAAACACCCTTGACGATCACGATACAGGATCAAAATGACAATCCACCAGAATTCGAGGAGCAATCGTACCACTTTCACTTCCCGGAGCTGCAGCGAATAATGGCTCCTGTGGGCCAAGTTTTAGCTTCCGATCGCGACAAGCAGGGACCAAATTCCGTCATTTCGTACAGTCTGCAGCATCCGTCGGACTTGTTCACAGTTGACCCAGCCACTGGCGAGATCTTTAGCAAGAAAACCTTGCGCTACAAACATACGAAGAGGCCAACATCACCGGAAAATCTGCACACTTTTTACGTTATAGCTACCGATAATGGAAAACCACCAATGTCAACGAACACACTGGTCTATGTGAGCATTGTTGACTCGAACAACCATCCACCAAGGTTCGAGCATAGAGCGTATCTTTCGCCCGTGCCCGAAGGCTATGGAGTCAATAAGAAGATTACACAGCTCGTTGCCACCGACAATGAAGACTTTGGCGTGAACGCAGAAATTGAATACTCCATCGCTGCTGGCAATGGCAGCGAATACTTCTTCGTCGAACAGAAATCTGGATGGATATACGTCAAGAAGAGTCTGGCTGAGTTCAGAATTGGTACTGTGTTCACACTGAAGATGAAAGCAACCGACAAGGGAGTTCCTCCTCAGAGTGATGAGGTTTGGACTACCCTGATTGTGACCGGTGAGAATCGTCACGCTCCTGCCTTTGCCGCAGTTAGTTATCAAGTGCGAGTGCCCGAGAATGAACCAGTGAATACTACTATCTTAACAGTTAATGCCGTTGATTCTGACGATGGACCGAACGGCATGGTAAGGTATGAAATCTCGGGAGGCAACGACCGTAATGAGTTCTCAATCCATCCTATTTCCGGTGTGGTCACGATTCTCGAAACCTTAGATTACGATACCATTCAAGAATACCGATTGAACATCACTGCTAGAGACTTGGGCTTCAAGTCCAAACATGCTGTCGCTACTCTCACTGTGAACGTATCCGACATCAACGATAATCCACCCACGTTTAATCAGACTCTATTCGAGGCATATCTGCCTGAAAACTCTCCATCTCAACACTTCGTGTTCAAGGTGGTAGCGAAGGACATCGATTCTCCGAAGTACGCCATCATTCAGTACAAGATCCTCGGCGGGACCGGTAAAGAACACTTCCAAATCGAACAGAACACCGGCATTATCAAATCCAAGAACAGCTTTGACTATGAAGAGGCGAACGAGTACACCTTAGACATCGTTGCGGCTAATCCTGACACGAATCCACAGATGGTGGGCTTTACCACGGTATTGATACACATAACAGGTGTCAACGAGTTCTATCCGAAATTCATTCAACCGGTCTTCCATATGGATGTTTCCGAGAGTGCAGAGGTTGGCACATCTGTCGGTCTAGTTCAGGCCACGGATCAAGACGCAGGTGTCGATGGAAAAGTTTTCTATCTGTTTGTTGGATCTTCCAACGATCGCGGATTCGCCATCGGACCTGAAACTGGAATTATTAGTGTATCGAGAAGGTAACATTTATTTACCTTTAAAAGAAAATATTTTAATTTAACATCGAATATATTTTAACCGTTTTTTTTTTGTTTTTTAATTTTCAGACTGGACAGAGAAACCCAAAACCGTGCCATCTTAACAGTCATGGCAAAGAACATCGGTGGCATCCGCGGCAACGACACAGACGAGGCTCAAGTTATCATCTCTATCCAGGACGGCAACGATCCTCCCGAATTCTTACAAAACAGCTATGAGGCCAGTGTCTCGGAGGGTGAAAGCATTGGCACGCGCGTCCTGACAGTGCGCGCTATCGACAAAGATGTCCGTCCACAGAACAACCAATTCTCCTACTCCATTATTGGTGGTAACGGCGGCCAGGCCTTCAAGGTCGATCCCCAATCCGGTGACGTCGAGACCGCGAAACTTCTCGACCGGGAATCAGTGCCCAGCTACGAACTTATCATCGGAGCCATTGATACCGGCAGTCCACCCCAGACCGGAAGTGTCACCGTCAAAATCGAGCTGTTGGATATCAACGATAACGGACCAGTTTTTGATCCTACCGACGTACTGGGCTATGTCAGCGAAAACGAACCGGCTGGCACGAGTATCATGACGTTGAGTGCCACTGACCCAGACTTGCCGCCTAATGGAGCTCCCTTCTCGTACAAGCTCATCGGCGGTAAACAGATGGATCTTGTGAGTCTGGAGAAACACTCGGGAATATTAAAGACGACCAGAAGCTTGGACCGAGAAGTCTCGTCGCAATTAGATCTTTTGGTGAGTTATAATAATTATTCTGCTTTATAAAATTTTGCTATAATTACCTTCCTCTTTTTCGAAAATAAAATCCAAAAGATAATGGAATAATTTGTGTCGTAGCTAGAGCACTACTTTGCACTATATTAGATCCCATAGAAAAGACAGCTGACAGAAAAAAAACTCACTTTTGTGCTATCATTACGCTCTTCCCCCCCACAAAACAGCGTCTCTGCCTATAAGCCCTTCAGCAATACACTCTAGGCGCGCATCCTAGACACAATAATTCTCAAATCCACTCTAATGCAAATGCCCTTCTATCTCTCTTTCTCAATTTACAGGTCGAAGTGGAAGACTCGGGCACGCCACGGATGACGAGCGAGCACGCGATCACAGTCTACGTGCTCGACCAGAACGACAGTCCGTCCTCACCTCGCTCGGTCCACGTGATGGTGCACACGTTCAACGGTCAGACGCCCCTGGGCAAGATAGCCGACGTCCATCCGAACGACCCGGACACCAGCGGCGACTACACCTGCCGCATCATACAGGGCTCCGCGGGCGCCGCGCTGAGCATCCCTGCCGCGTGCGATTTGCATGCCGGCAAAATCACGCCAGGTTCGTTTCTTCCTTCCTTCGTTCGTGCATATATATACACGCACGCACACCCATATAAACACGCAGGCACACAGATATAGGAGAGAGAGAGGAGGAGCCATAAATCCTCGCGCGCTCGCCCCGAAAATTGCGCGAGATCGCGCTATTAATAATTCATTCGCGTGCGTACGCACACGCGAGGGAGAAGGAAGGATAAGGGAAAGAGAGGAGAGAAGAGAGTATAAGGGCTTCACATTGTGTCGGATGGATGGCGCGCGTGTCTCGTATTAAAGAGGGGGGATGGGGGGAGGGGGCGAGGCCCCCTTTGATTTATCATAGCTGTTCCTCGCGGCGTCGCCCGCGCGCGAGTGGTTCTTTGCCTTCGTTTTCGCGCGTCGATTTTCGCATTTTATATGGTGTTTTGCATAATTTTCTGATTGTCGAGATGATTATTTAATTTGATAGTGCGCGAGAACCGCGTGCACGCTTATTCATGAGTATGAGAAGAGAGCGAGTGAGCTTTTGGGAGAGCCATTTTAAATGGGATAGATGGATAGATGGTTCGTCTTTTGCGCGCAAAGGCATTTAAATGCTTTATTTTGACGTTGGACTAGAGAATAGTTTCGACTTTGACGGGGTAATAGGTCGGTTGGGGTTGACTATGAATTGACGTGTTCTAGGAATATACAATGCCTTTACTTGTGTAGTCTTCTTCGTAAAAAGTAAAAATAATATGTACAGAGAAATTTTTAAATCTTTTTATCTGTGAAGCACGTTTCAAACATGCAAAAATATTTATTAGATTAAAAATATATCCTTATTATAAGAAAAATTAGTTACAAACAAAAAAATCACATTAAAGCAACGAATTTTACAATATTCCATTTTTACTCTTCTATAGGCATTGGATACTCACTAAGCGTATCGGGCAACGACGGCCGCCATCCGGACGTGGTATCTAAGGTCACCGTCGAGTTCGTCCCGTTCTCCAACACTACCGTGGAGAACAGCATCACCGTGCAGATATCCCGACTCCGTGCCGCCGAGTTCCTCAGCAAATACTACCGAGCTCTACTGGAGCTACTGCAGGAAGAGATGGATATCGGCGACACGCTCAACATCTTCAGCATCGACGAGAAGGAGAACCACATCGAGGTGTACATGGCCATATCCTCGCCGCAAGGTAGGTTTCTCATATCTCTACCCCCATCTTCGTAGAATTAAAACGTCGAGAGAGAGGGAGAACGAGAGAGAAGAGAGAGAGAATACTTGATGCATTATCGGCCTCGCTTAATTACAGGATACCGCACCAAACAAGAAGTCAATGACTTCCTGCAGCGCAAACGCCTGCAGATCGAGACGCTTATCGAGGGCTCGCACCTTACCATTGGCTACACGCCCTGCAAGAACGACGCCTGTGAGAACGGCGGCGCCTGCAGCGACGGCATCGTCGTCTACGAGAACGCCCGGATCACCGACAGTCCAACTCTGATTCTGACCTCGTCCAGGGTTGTCCACGAGATGACCTGCAAGTGCCGGGATGGCTTTACCGGAGATCGTTGCGAAAAGAAGCAGGATCCATGCGCCCCGAATCCATGCCAATCGGTAAGTTTATTTCCCAGTACGATATTATTTTTTATATCTATTCGATAGATAAGATCAGGAGGTTCACTTTTTCTTTCCAAGAGAAAAAAAAAGGTTTAATTAAGTTACGGCTTGTAACTGTTACAACCGCTCGTTTTAACGTGTCCGCGCAGCACATACCGCTTTTATTGGCCGCTATTAATATATCGATACACGCCAGCGCTCGCGCGTACGTCACGGCCGTTAAATTATTCATTAATTCAATTTGGTCCGATGTATCTCGCGCGCTCGCGGTCGCCGCAACACATCTTTTCTCCTATATCCCCAATAAACCAACGACGCGAACATCTCTGCATGTATATAAAGTTCGGTCCACGCGAAGTCTCCGCGTTTGAAGTCGAAAGAATGCGCGCTCGGTGTACTTCGATATATAAAAAATACTTCGCCATCTAGTCCACTATATATACATAGAATGAATTAAATTTTTACGAGCCTCTATAATAAAATTTAACGTGTCGCAATACGGCCATTCCGCGAATGTTAAACACCATTACAGGATACTTAAAATACACGCCATCGTCGCTGTATTATCTCTAACATCGGCCGAAGAGCCCGGGCAATTAAAATATTTTCATTGCCCAAAATTCCACGGCTGTATACTTAAAGAGATCTAATCTGTTTTTTGTCTACTTTCTTAACAGGGTGGCCAGTGTCGGCGAATGGGTTTCGACTTCCATTGCAGCTGTCCCGCGGACCGCGAGGGCAAGTTGTGCGAACTCGAACGTGGCGATGTCTGCGCGAGTAATCCATGTCACAATGGTGGCTCGTGCAAGGAGAGTCCCGATGGGTCCAGCTTCTTCTGTCTGTGTAGAGCCGGTTACAGAGGTAACCACTGCGAAGTGCTTACCGACTCGTGCAGACCGAATCCGTGCTTGCATGGTGGACTGTGCGTGGGAGAGAAACCAGGGTAAGAATTGATTTTTATTTGTTATTAATTGTTCAGAAATTCTCAGAATTAGTTTAACGCAATACTTCACAAATTTTATTATTAGAACTCAGTAAAATTATAAATTTTGACCATTTGTCTATTATGTAACAATAATTTATGAACTAAATTATAAAATCGACATATATACTTTTAAATTGCTTATCACTCTCAAATCCTTTTTCTATTTAATTCAAATAGTTTGAAATAAAAATGAAGCTGTTTCTACCTTATTTAGCATAAACTAAACCACGACTAACCCAGCTCTTCTCTTTACAGCTACCGCTGCAGCTGTCAAGAAGGTCGCTACGGCCGTCACTGCGAGCGCTCGACCTTCGGCTTCCACGAGCTCTCTTACATGTCGTTCCCATCTCTCGACCCTAACACCAACGACATCACCGTCATCTTCGCCACTACCAAGTCCAATGCTCTCCTCCTCTACAACTATGGGCCCCATAGCGGCGGTCGTTCCGACTTTGTCGTGCTGGAGCTCGTCGAGGGCCGATTAGTATTCTCCTGCGGCGGCGCCAGGACTGCGATCACCTCGTTGGCCGTAAAATCCACTAAATCGTTGGCTGATGGAAACTGGAGAAAGGTGACCGCAACGAGGAACGGAAGGGTCGTATCGCTTAGTGTGTCCACATGCAAAGAGCACGGAGATCTGTGCGACGACTGCAGGCCGGGTGATGTGACTTGCTACATCGAAGATGTTGGAACGATTGGGTATGTATTAGATCTTATCTTAATGTTTCGTATTTACATTATTAGCGCAATATAATAATCTAATTCACCCTTCAATTTAAAGTACACTCAACTTCAATAACAACCCTCTGATGATTGGCGGTCTCGCGAGTGCCGATCCGGTACTCGAACGTCCCGGTCAGATCCACTCAGACGAGTTCATCGGTTGCGTCCACTCTGTCTCCATCAACGGCCGAGCACTCAACCTTACCAACCCCATAGCATCCCGGGGCGTCAAACCTACCTGTCCAAGGTCCGAGAACGGTCCATGCTCTAGGTCGATCGTTAGTCAGCACAGCGACGTATGCGGACATGGACAGTGCTACGACAAGTGGAGCAAGCCCGCCTGTCAGTGCGGAAGAATCAGCGCGCCCAATTGCAGGGAGGCGCTCGAACCTATCAACCTCAGCGAGGGTGGTTTCGTTGAGTACAAGGTACGTGATATTTTTTAATTATTACCTGATGGTAGGATACAACTGGTATGCTAATTTCGCTATGTCTTATGCAGGTCTCTGAGAAGCATCGAAGAATGCAGCTGCTCGAGTACCTCTACGGTGGCACGACACTCTGGCATGGTAGCCTGCCATCTCGCTATACCGCCGAAGAGAACAGTATCCCACTTATCCCGACCGCGGCACCTGCCAAGAGTCTTCACCTGATGTTTCGCACGGTCAAACCCGACGGCGTTCTCCTGTACGTCGGTACGAACAAGCACTTCACCTCTGTGGAGCTACGCAACGGCCAGATTCTGTACTTCTCGTTGCTCAGCTCGCCCGTCAACATGAGCGGATCAAGCGAGTCGAGTCTAGCCGATGGTAGCTGGCATAATCTGACCATTCATTCACATAACAGAGGCTTGAAGATGTACATCGATGGGGCACTGGCAGGTGACGAACTCGACTCGGCTGGCGTGCATGATTTTCTGGATCCGTACATGACGTTGTTGACCGTCGGAGGAGTAAGAAGAGACCAGTATCTGGCGTACGATGGTGTACCGAAATACTTTGAAGGATGCATAGCTAATTTTACGGTGAATGGGGAGGCGCAGCCGTTCAATGGATCGGGATCTATATTCAAGGATGTTGTGTTCCACGGCAAGGTTCATTTAGGTTGTCATGGATCTATTGGCATCACAGCTGCCACCGCTGCCGATCCCATGAACATCGGTATCATCCTGGTCATCTTTTTCTTCATCGCCCTGCTGGTCGGCATCATCGTCAGCTTCATATACTTCCGGCTTAGACGCCAGAACAAGGAGAAATCCGCCACTACGGTCGTCAACAAGAACACCAACGCCATAATCACGAACAACAGTCTGGTTGGTTCACAACCCGACAACATGATGTCGCGACACGAGAACACCTACATATCTGATGGATCGGACCTACGAAACATCGCACATCTGGGTCCGGAGCTTATCTCCAAGAAGTACAAGGAACGCGAGATGAACTCCGTTGAGCACCGACCGCAACGACCAGATATCATCGAACGCGAGATCACGAAATCTCCACCGATAAGAGACGAACATCCCCCGTTACCACCTCCTACACAGAGCTCGTTGCACTCGCACGAGCATAGCCAAGAACCAGATATGCCAGAACACTACGATTTAGAGAACGCGAGCTCGATCGCTCCGAGTGACATTGATATAGTGTACCACTATAAGGGCTACCGGGACGGTATGCGCAAGTACAAGGCTACCCCGCCGCCCATCAATAGCTACGGGAATCATCACAAACATGCGAATCAACAACACCGACATGCCGGTCCGTTCCCACCCAGAGCCATGCCACCGCCATCCGTGGGTCAACCACCGGGATCGGCGCCGAAGCTACTACAGAGCACGCCGTTGGCGAGGTTGTCACCCAGCAGCGAGCTATCGGCCCAACAGCCCAGAATCCTAACACTACACGATATAAGTGGAAAACCGCTGCAGAGCGCGCTACTGGCGACGACGTCGTCGTCCGGTGGTGTGGGCAAGGACGCCATGAACTCGAACAGCGAGCGGAGTCTCAACTCCCCGATCATGAGCCAGCTGTCCGGCTCTACAGCTAGCAGAAAAGTACAGCAGTCGAACAACGAGACAGTGAATAACGGAGTGTCCAACGGACCTATGGGCCTAACAGCAGAAGAAATCGAGAGGTTGAATTCCAGACCAAGGACGTCGAGTCTGGTATCGACTCTCGACGCAGTGAGTTCGTCCAGCGAAGCTAGAGGACCAACTCATGGACCGCTACATCTACACAGACGACACACACCACCTCCAGAGAGACTGAAGCGGCGCAACTCGACGACGACGGACGAGAGCGGCAACGATAGCTTCACCTGCTCGGAGATCGAGTACGATAATGGTTCTGTGGTGGGCGACAAACGATTGGACAATATCTACAGCAAACCGGACGACGTAGTCGCTGTGCGGACGAACGAGAGCCCGCAGTCGACGAAACCGCCCCTGCCGCCGAACATCAACTACGACCTCTTCGACAGCTCGTTCAGAGGCTCGTTGAGCACTCTGGTGGCGTCGGACGACGATTTGTCCATGCACATGGGCGGACTGTACAGACCGTCGAGCAACGAGTCACCCTCGGCGAACACGGCGCTCAGTTGGGATTATCTGCTCAACTGGGGACTGAACTTCGAGAGTTTGGCGGGGGTGTTTATTGACATTGCCGAGTTGCCCGACGGCGCGAACCGAGTGCCGAACAACCTTAGACTACCCAATAACATTTCCAAGCCTAACGAGGAGTACGTTTAGATAGGCGCTAAATTTGTTTTTTTATTCGTTTTTTTTGTCTGTTGTTTAAGTTTTTGAGATTTTAGGAGAAATTAAAGCGAACGTTAGAAAATGTGTGCTAATCAATATCACTCGTCTTGCCATATAAATGAAGGTAGAAAAATCGCAGCGAAGATAAACGCAGAGTGTCGAATGTATAATTATTATTATTATTTGCGTAGTATATTTAAGGAAGCGAGTATTTCTTAAAATTTCACCGGGGATAAAACACCTTGTATCAGGGTGTCACACGGTGAAGATTGTACAGTCATTATCGATCGCTAAGCCATGGTGCAATGTTCTTACACGCGCGTCGTCTTTGTCCTTTTTAGTCGATATATAGGTTCTTTTTTTGTTTTCAAACGAGATAATGATTATAGGACTGGCGAGCATCAATTGTAAATTATTCGAATCTGGTGCAGTTATTTGATATATATAATATACATAATTTATATAGAATGTAAGTAATCGTGCCTTCCATCGTAAATGTTAAAGTCTGTTGATAAACTTAAGAGATCGAGCACAGCGTTTTGTTTTAAGTGATCGTAATAGTAACGTAAAAAGTAATTTATTCTTTAACTTTCTCATTAAAAAATTCAAGCCATATTTTGTACTTAAATGTTCGTATAGTATTGATAAAAGAACTCTGTTCAAATTGCTAGACTGATCTTTTAATGATATAATATGTATGCCATTAGTCGTTTTAATGGCACTCTCAACTTTCTCACGCTAAACCTTGTAAATTATTATATTTGTTATTTGTAAATAGTCAGTGTCTGTGAGAGAGTATTCTGTACAAAAATTATAAGTGCAAGCGCGAGGCACAAAACTAATGTTGTAAGATTATTATTTACTATATTTGTAATAAAGAATAAAATAAAAATAAATCTTTCTACTATGTTCTTTCCTCCCGAAAATTATGAATTTGTGCAGCTGAATTAAAAAATAATGAAAATTTATAAATATTTTCTTACTTTATGGTTCATGTTTTAAGCTTGCTGCAAACATACGATTTTAATAGAATTTTGCATGTTTGACAACGTAAGTAAAAGTAGTAATGTAATTACGTTAAACAATTGCTCACATACGGTATAAATTTAAGTAATCATTTTATAGTTTACAATGAAAATAAACTTTTTAAATCTCTTTTTTTACAATAATAATTTAGATAAAACTTTACATTCCTATTTTCAATTTATATCAAATTGAGATCATTAATTTAATATATTATGATATGAGCACTAACAAAAATTTAAGATAACAATACAACGTTTATAAAAAAGATAAACTTCTTTTAAATGTGTATTAACATTTTATTTCATATAAATGTATGAATATTAGTTACATTTAAATATAAATGTATCGAAAAAAATTTTTGTTCATTTTACTGATTTTAAAAATGTTTAGCAAATTTTCTACAGTTTGGTCTGTGTCAAGGATTCCAAGTTGTGCATTTGTACTATGCTTATACATTTTTCACATACATCTGACGGAAGTAATGTAGTCGCAGTCTTAAGTATATACTGGGGATACATTGCAGTCTTTTTTAACAGATTTCATCAAATCCTTAGTAGTGAATACAATATGCTTTCTAAATAAATTATAAACTACATATAAAAAACGCACATACTGAATGTTTAACTTAATAATACATTCTATATGTAAGATATATAATATTACTCTTATATATTTCATCTGTTTTAAAATTATGTTTTAACTCTAATATATGTTCAATTATATTATGTCATGATCGTCTTTTATCACTTACAAAGAATTAATATGAGTATTTATGTCATGTTTTTTTCAAAATGAGTAAGTAAAATCACACAATACATAATTGTATTTCGAAATATAAAATTTTGGACATTTGACTATACTTGTTTCAAATCAGATTTGTTTCATATTATATATAAAATATGATTCAAATATATCTTGCAGTTTCATTTAACAATCTGATAAAAACATGACACATAAAATAGAATTAGTTTTAGCATGACAACAAAAGACATATTATATTACTCTAATCAATTCTCCTTGTATAAAACAGTATGAAATTAAAGCCTATAATTTTGGTTTGACATTTAAAATTACCAGTTATCTAAAAATTCAAATCCTGTTTTTGGAATCTCAGGCTCTTGATTGAGCTGTGAAGATTGATAACTACTATATGAACTAGGGGTATCAAGTAATGCAGTTGATTCGATATCAGTAGATTTTAAATGCGAACCAAAACTAATATTCATTTGGTTTTTATCATTACCACTTATTTTAGGAGCTGTCCGCAAGTTTTTTTGTGGTACTAAATTTTCCATATCATCATCTGAACTGTTTTGAATTTTCAACAAAGAAGTTTTGTTGATTAATTTAGCAAATATTCCTTCAGATGCTTCACTGTCAATGCAACTACTCCGAATCGTGCTGCAATCCTCTGTAGAAAATATTGTATCCGAGTAATTCTCAGTCTGGTAAAAGCTTATCTGACTTGAAGGTGGACTGTAGTTATCCTCTATAGAATCATCATTGTTCCTTATATTACAAGTGTTTGAGAAATGAGAAATTTCAGAAATATAACTATTAATAATCTTAGGATTTGTCTCATTTGTTTGGTCCAAGCAACTAAGATTCATCTGTGATTGAGTCATGAAGGAAAATGGAGCTGAATGTTCATCCTTCCATCGTAGAGTCTGAAAAATATAAAAAGTCATTAAAATCATCAATAGATTCCCAAAACTATCACAAATAAACATGTCTGAGCAATATTTACCGATCCAGTCTCATCGACTATATACTTCATTCCGGTCTGTATCCTAAGCCTAGGATAATAATCCAGGGGATCTTTGGAAGCTTCAATATTCTTTGACGCATACTTCAGTGCCACCTCTGGCTGTATAATAGTCTCATCGATAGCTTGATTGCGCTCCTCCAGGCTCAGCGTATTCCACAAACCCTCATACGCATCCTTTGTAGCAGCAATGTCCTCACCTATCCTCTTGCACAGAGGATTCAGACTGTAGAAATAATCATCAGCAATAGAACTCAACGTTTTCGCACTCATTTTTTCCAATCACAACTTTGGCTTCTCTAAACAATAGACACTATCGTATACGCCATGGCACGTACAATCAGACAACTCCGCGTAGATGCATCGCGACACTAGTCTCGAAATAGACACGACGATGAACGGGGCGAGAATCACGTAGTCGTCGTTTCGGAAACTGCTTCTAACTCGTCATTGGCACGTGCAATCGTTTAGCGTTGACGAGGCGCGATTAAATCACATTCTCGAGCGATTGTGAATGACTAAGTGTATGCACTGCAATGCAGACTCTATGTGCAGCGGATGCACACACAGTGACAACACCCTCCTCTCTGTCAGGCTCCCCCCCTCTCCGCGCCTTCCGCCAGCAGATTGATTCTCGCGTTGTCCTTTTTCTTCTCGCGTGTGTCCCTTTCGAGATATATCGAGCGTCGACGCGTTAAATTTGAAATTCTCGGTGCGAGATAGAAAGGGATGCGTAAATATTACGTGCATGAAAAATTATTTATGTGTTAATTTTTTTTTAATATTATAATTGTATAAATTGTTTATAGCATTCGCATAAAATATTTTTGATCTGTGCGATGAGAAATTGGTTATCATTTCAAGTAAATCAATAAGTATTATAAATCACAACCATGACCCTGATTTTTTTCTTTTTTTTGTGTAATATTAAAGTGATTTATTTACAACATTAAACGGGCTTAAGCCCTTTACATAAATTTTAGATTTATATTAAATGAAAATTAATAGTAAACAAAATATGACATTTATTTGTTACATTTCTAATATTATTTTTATATAAATAATGTTATATTACTAAAAATGTTCATTCTTCAAGGTAAGTAAAAACAAACATCAATTTTATTGTAATTATTACCGTATTATGAAAAATACATATATTTTCAAACTGTATTTTACAGTAGTCAGTACATATTTTTAAATAATATAAAATCGCTTCACTGCGATTGCCTATTTGTATATTATAAACTCATCCACAGTTATTTTTTCTGTCACTCCATTAATATTTTATTTGTGACAATAGAAATTTATCATATTCACTACGCAGTTAACGAGACTATATAAGTACCAGAAGTTCCAATTTTGGATTTCATTCGGCCATGAATAGATTGAAAAGATCGTGAAATCTTTTCCAGCAACGTATTACCAGTATCTCGATCTGTACTCTTTTTGTTTAAATCTGTTTTATCGTCTTTAACAACCGTTTACTAAAGTTTATATTTGTGCTTTTATATTTTTCGCCACCAAAAAGTTCTTATCTTGTGTTTTTACCATTATCTTTGTATTTTATATATTTGTGATACGCTCCTTCCGTTATTTATATAAACATTATTTTAAACTACGTTTTCGAATATTGTAATATTAGTTATGGTGTAATTGAAACAAAGTGTACTTCAAATAAAGAAAAACATTTTTATAAAACAAATTTAACTATTTATAAACAAGATATCGCCATCTAAAAATAAAAAATGAACAAAACATTGGAATCTTTTTTATTTTTTATCTGACTTCAATTTGGAAGGTCTCATTTGGTTCCATTTGCAATTTCAAGGTAAGGTACCGCTATAAATATTAAAAAATTATCAATACCTGCAAAGCTACACCAGATTGTTCAAACAAATCCCGTGAAAGTACGTCCAATTCTTCATCAAAAACTTAGAATTTCTCATAAACAAGTGAATGTATCTTTGCAGATATTGATAATTTTTTAATTTTTATAGCGGTACCTTGCCTTGTTTATTAATAATTAAATTTGCTTTATAAAAATGTCTTTCTTTACTTGAAGTACGCTTCTTTCCAATTATTACCTACACCATCACTGATATTACAATATTTAAAAACGTAGTTTAAAAAAATGTTTATATTTAACGTCAATGTTGGCGTTCGAACCACCTTAATCATGTACAAAAGGCTTATTCCCGTTTGATATTTAATAAATAAACAAATAAATAAATAAAAAATTGTTGTTCGTAATATAATCATTTTATAAAAAATGTTGGGAAACATTGCATAAAAAGAAATAGTATAAGTCTAAATTTTTGTCTTTAAAAAGCTACGACTATTCTCCTGATCTCCTGAATATCATTAACTACTTACACTTTCAATGTTACAACACTTCCTTATAATATTCACGTCTACACAAAATTTTGTGAGTATTTGAGCATTTATTTTTCTAGTATTCACAAACATGAAACGCGTAAAGAAACATCTAGAACCTTCAACCTTTGTAACTTAAACGATCTTCATTTACATATTTACTAGAAATACAATTTGAGCTATTTCAACTAATTTTTGTACGTTTGGAGAGTTAAATTCAAGGATTGAATTCTTGTTCACAAACCAATGAAGTGTATAGAATGTGCTCCTAATTTTGCTATAGTGATCTTATGTTTAATATATTTTCGTAACATTAAATTATAATTAATGTAACTTTTGCAGAAATAAGGAATAAACTTATCCTATAATATGAGGATTTTAATTTTATATCCTACTCTTTAAATTCAGAACCCCAAATACTGGTTCACCAGAGCCATCATATACAAGGTCGGCGTTCTTGGACACGCGCCGATAAAAATTAGGCCTGATTAGAATGTATAGGATGTCACAAATCAGCCTCACACGTCGCATACTTAAGTGTTACCTGAAAATCGTAACAACTAAACATCCGCGATTCTTCATACTTATTCATGGCGCGTTACTACCTAGACATTCATTAAAATCCCTTTATCGTGAGTCATTGATGCATATTCATTATGTAATCAATTGCCTCAAAAGTTTTCGGTATTCTCCAAAAAAATAATAAAATTGATTGTCTTGTCATTCTTATATTATATTAAATTAATCAAACGTCCAAAAAAGAAAGCAGTTTTATTGAAAATGAAAAAGTTTGATTGCCATTTACAGTAGTGTAAATAGAAATGTAAATATTTATGGACGGCCTCTGATGACCATTCTTATCGTGACTACTTATAGTTTGTGTTTAAAATATTTATTATTCTTTTTAACTGTGGCCTTGTATGCGACAATATATCATTAGTTATGGGTTTCTAGAAGCAATAGAAAAAGAATGCTTAATTTTTATCTTAAATTTTACAAGTCTATTGGAATTCTAATAGTTTGAATATGTTTATTTTATATTAAAATGGTTGTAAATAGTAATTTTTTTTATTTATAAGGACTACAAAATAATTAACTTCCATTATTATTATGTAATTTAATAGATACAATTCTGCACCAACGGAGAATAATACCATAATTCCCGTCGCATCTCTTTTCAAGGAAGTAAAAGTAGTTTTTCGTAATCATATCTATAATGTATCATAGCTACTATAGAAAATCATTTTTCATATTCGAATGAAATGGCTCTATAAAAAATGACTAAAGCTATAAAGGTGCAACATCAACGTAATAGAGTCTGACATAATATTCAAACTTGAATAATTCTTTCGAATCAAGTACTAATGTTTTTGAATTTTTCTATCTCAGTTTTCGTTGATTAAATGGTACTATCAAGTTACGTTTAACAAAGTGAAAGAGAGTATGTTATAAATAAAGTTTTTCCAATTTTAACAATTTATAACAATAATTTAGGGCAAACCAATTGCGATGCGATGAAATGAGAATACGCAAGTAGTCATTGCAATTCGTTCTATGCGGAACATTAAAAGAAAAGAATTGTTGTCGCCACAGACAGGCGAACCGCAAGTGTCTCCAACAAGATGCCGACGACAGTACATCGTACGTTGAAAAACGAATGGAGAAATAAATTGAATCTTCAAGAAAATTAAATGATTGAAATTAAAATAGTAATTCATCTAACTATAGTATTACTTAAATGTACTAACTTTAACTTAATAAATAATTTCTATATAAATCGTGTATATAGATTTTGCAAAAAAATTGACAAATATGTGAAACATTTCTAAGACAGTGTCGCCTCATTTACTTTCAATAAAACGTGTCATTACAATCATTATAGCAGATAAAATAAAAGACATTCTCGCATTTGGTAAAAATCAATCACAATACAGGTAGCCTCTTAATCTTTGATAAAGACTTAATGAAGGACTCAATTAGTAAGATATTTGCATATATTTGTACATCGTTTTGTTGCAATACCCGTAATTAAATACAAAAAATCCCTCAGTTCTCGTACACTCTTATCGTTCATCGTGAAATCTATGCAAACGATCGTCGAAAAAAATGGTTTTTTCCAAATACCCGTGATTATAGAAGTATCTTAAACGATCGAGAATTTGAAAAAACGTTGTAGCAAAAAATTTTAAAATAAATCCAAGTATATTAATCAGAACTATATGAGTGTATTAATTATACTCATGCAAAGACGTTTAAAATAATTTTCCATTCTAGACCGTTACGTAACACCACACTTCACAAATCAATTTTCGATTTCTATTTATAATAGACGCCCATTATACAGCATCACCCACAACCCCTCCATTTCCGCAAAAAAAACTATCTCACCCCCAAAAAAACCCTCAACCGATTGGCAAGGTCACCACCATCACCACCGATAGCTACCAGTCGTAAAAAGATCCAACAATCATCTCCCGCATAAACCCCCATCGAATTGTTTCGAACAGTGCACACACACACATCTCTTTTGATTACCTCATCGCGGCCGCAAGGCAAAGGCATTATACATAATGACGCCTCGCGGAGAGAGAGATGAGCATCGGCGGCGATGGGGCCCCACCTTCGCTTCTCTCTCTCTTTCACTATGTCGTGTGTTTTCGTCGGCGAACTGATAAAAAAGCCGAGGATCCGAGGACGCCGCGTGTAGTCCGCGTTCGCTCATCCTCCGGTTAAGAAGAGGTGAGAGACACTCACTCACAACCTGTGCGAATAGGTATATATAGTGTTCTTATAGGCCTTTGGTTGACGAATTTCGAGTGATCATGGAATCCACGCACGTCAGGTGGATCTCGAGGTCCGCGATGCTGTGTCTGCTCGTCGGCACGTGTAAGTATTCTTTTTTTTTTATCGGAAAAATTTGGGGATTGACGGATTAAGTAATTTTTAAGAAGGGATGAATAAAATGTGATTTTTTTTTTGTATTTTGGTTATTAAAGATGAGTTTGAGGGTTGAGAATGTATGTAAATTTTGGGATTGAGTAATTTTAGTTACCGTAAACGTCAATTTGAAAAACATATATGTTTTCCAATACTTAAGCTGTAAGTAACGTCTGAGAATTTTCAAATTCAGCAAATGACGCAAAAGTGAACGTAAGGTACACTCGTGAAGAAGTACTTATAGCCATTCCTTTAAAGATACCTTTTAGTTGTTTCTAATCAATAGTGAGATCATCGAGATATGTCACAGGCTATTATTTTATTATCGTTTATAGACAATAGATGCAATAAACTGTGATGCGTATTCTAAGACTTTGAAATTATTACGTTGACTTAGGTGCAAGTTAAACTTACAAAACATATAAGTATTTGACAGTGTATATATTTTATAATTGCCTTCTCAATGTGAAAGTAAAAGTATTTGTTTTCATTCGTTATAAACAAAAATTGATTAATCTACCCGAAACACTTCATTTTATTAGAATCATTTATCTTTATAAAAGTTACTAGGTAGCTCAATCGACTATAAATGTACAAATTTATTTAATTTACCTTTCACTAATGTATTCTTGGAATTTATAAGTTCTGTTTCACTTCTATATTTTCTGGCTATTCCATTAGCATTCCCAGTCACATCCTTATTGAATTTGTTTTCTTGAACGGATAAAAACCGCAAAACGCTAGACCAGCTATTACTAAAATTACACAATGTCACGACGTTATGGATTCAAATTACGATGTCGTCATCGTTATGTGATTTCCATAAATCTGGTTTCCAGCTTTTAAATCATCAGCGAGAAGATGGTAACTCGGTATCAAATCGTCTGACATACGTATACTTAACAAATGGGCGGTAAAAATATCATTTAATTAAGTCTCCGCGAATCGCGACCGGTTTTTCTTTTCGATCATAAGTGTAAAAATAACTTGTTTATTTATCAGTGACGATGCAGCTGTACATCAAGCACATGCCATTTAAAGCTGGGCAATTTTCTCGAGTGCTGAATTATAAGTAAATAGCTTATATACACCATAACCATATAACTATACGTATACCTATACACAACGCGCTTAGATCGTGGCACGAATACATAATGCGGTAATTTATTAGTTTTGCGGCCCAAAAAAGAGTGACTATTGTTTTCTACGATAGTGACAGTAAATAAGCAATTAAGAATCCTACGCTCTATGCATTCGCAATGCTGCGTTGTTATTCAATATAGTCCTGGAAACGTGATAGATGTGTCGGCAATACGGCAGTGAATCTTCGGTAAAACGATGAATTATGATGTTACAAACTGTAATGAAAATGAATAATTAAAATCGTCTCATTTCCAATTTAAATAATTATATATTCCAACAAATATTGAGCATCTTATTAATTATCCTTTTAATATTCAACACGACAAGGTCCTTTCTCCGTCATTGATAATTCACCGCGAACTCCAGTCAACCTGCTGTAGACAATTACACCTCACACCGGCGATTTTACTGTTCACCCAATTACTCCAGCGTCAATCACAGCCCGTCGCCTATAATTTCCTCCGATTCGAAAAACGGTACCTTCACTCACACACAGCCTCCTCCATCGCGTATATATATATATATATTCTAGAAAGCTCTCGGTCCACGAAGAAGAAGCCACACGCGCGCGTATCACGAAACCAGGTTCGCGCGATGCACGAAAAAACCCACGCGAGGAGCGACCATCATCAGCCCGAATTTTAATTCCCGTCCAACGGGCCGCTATAATAAATCGCCCTCCTTCTCCCCCTCCTGCAAATTATTCAGAGCCTTCGAATTATGCGCACACGCACACATACATATACACGGACACGATACATAATCCATAACTCGGGGCCATCCTTCTTTTTACCCGAGCGCGTATCGTTGCATAACGCGCGCAATGCTAAAAACGAAAGCCCGCGTGTCTCGGGCGTCGGTTTATTCGAGGTCGCGCGATGAGAGCACGAAAGCCTTTCCTCCGCTTCCTTTTCGGTGATGCGCTCGACGTGCGATCAAGCCCTCGGAAGAATTACGCAACGACGAGACTGTTGTTTCTTTCTTTCGTTTTTTTTTTATCGATCCCCGCGGGTGATAAAGGAGAGAGCGAATTTTCGGGCGACGGGATGAGACAGGCGATGGAATATTGCGAAATCTCGCACGCTTGAGAGTTTAGTGTTTGATAATGTGTCGTGAGAGGCGATGAGATGGGCTATGTATGTAATCGTCGCGCGCGGAGATTATTCGCCGGGTTTCTAAGCTGGCCGGTTCAAATGCCTGGAGTGGCGGTGTTTGAGAGTATGTGTGATGCGATTGCTTTCGCAAGCTGTGCGCGACGCGACGACGCGGTGGGTGCCGAATGGTTATCGAATCGGTCTTTGCGAAAAATGTGCATTTGATTTGCCGGTTTACGAATTATTTGAATGTACAGAATCTCATTTTACTTAAAATTGTAAATGCGCTAAATATATATTATACATTTTTTAGAATAAGAGAAATTTATGAAATCGTTAAAAAATAGAAAAAAAACGGTTGATTTTGCAAAAATGGGTTATTTCAATCAATAGTATGCAATGCTATTCAAATGAATGATGGTGGTATGAATAGAAAGCGAAATTTAAAGATGATTTAATAAAGATTCAACCTTGAATTTTGTCGTGAGGGCTACTTAGAATTCCTTAAAAATCGTATAATACGCAGGAAACCTGTTCCAAAAGTTTTATTAAGATAAAATTGACTGTAGACTTGGATGCAAATCAGCTTCGCGTATAGCATCCAATAGTCTTGTTTAAGCATAATTTACACGCTATGGATCTTATTTTAAAAATAACTACCTATAAAAAGTAAATGTTATATCTTATAAAATATCGAAACCAAATTTTTGTTCTACAGTCAGCTTTAAAAAAATTAATTCATTGGTGTTTCGTGACTAGGACAACCTACTTCTCACGAGTTGCTTTAATTTCAAAGATCACTAATGTTAGTTTAAAAAAAATATAACAAAAACTGTTCCGTTATTCATGAAAAAAAAAATTTGACCTGGTTTTCCTAATACAATTCAACCTAAAATTTAGCATGACACTGTCTAATTTGAGCAATCGTTTTGTTGTTGTAATTGATTTGTGTAATTGATGTTCATTAACATACGTTTTTATTCGTGTTTAACCTACGATTGAATCTTTTTTTTTTTCATTAGCAAAATACATTTTAATCTATTCATGTGAATTACGTTATTTCTCTGTAAGTTTATGTTAATCAAAATATTACACCACAAATCATTTGAAATCCCTTCAAATGTACATAAAAACATCTATTGAAACAAAATACCTTTTGATGCAATATTTATTATAGAATACACAATTGTCATTCGATCATCTCGACTGTCTTACTAAATCCGGTATGCATCTACTTATACAAAGGTGTATAATTGAAAAAGCATTTTTATGAATTTACATAAAATATAAAAAAAAGCATAATTCTTTAAAGTATAACAATGTCTTCCATATTACCGAACATCCATCATTTCGAACGCTTTCTCTACGACATTGAGCATAAACTTCCGCCAATCCCCATAACTCTTGTCTAAACTAAACCACTTCACTGACAAAATTTTAAAAACGAATTATCACCTTGCCACGTTCTATTCCATCAACAGGTCTCGCCCAATACAACCAGCAATACAGCCCACAATCCAACCAGCAGTACCACCAGCAGTACAACCAACAACACACCAACCAGCAACAACCCCAACAACAACAGTACCAGCAGCACAACCAGCGCCAGAGCCGCAATTTTGTGCAGACCCAGCCCCAGCTGAACCGGTACGACAGCCAGCACAATGTCGGAGCTGTGGGTGCCGGTAGCGCCTCGTGTCCCGAGCCCAACGGCCGTTTCCCCGTTGCTTCCCAGTGCGATGCCTACATCGAGTGCGTCGATGGCGTTGGTGAACAAAAACTGTGCCCCGAGGGTCTTCTGTTCAACCCTGAGGCTAGGTTCAACTATCCCTGCGGATATCCCATTGATGTGCAGTGTCTCAGTAGATCATCGCTTCGTAAGCATTGGATTTTGTTTATTTAACGGATCATGGAGAAAAATTCTTTTGTAAACTTTACTTTTTTTTTATAAAAAAATTAATTATTTTCATAGTAGTCCATGAGAGACACACTTGACATGTGGAATGTTTACTTTTTTAAACAATACTTTTTATGATTTTCGTAGCAAATTATATAAAAATTGCTATTTAAAAAAGTAAAAATCCCACATATCGAGTGTCCCAGCGCTACTATGAAAATAATAAATTTTCTTATAAAAAAAGTAAAGTTTAGAAATAAATTTTTCTCCGTGAATGCTATGGCTTTGAATAGTTTTATTTTTTTTAATTAATTTTTAAATGATGCCACCATAAAGTGAAAGTGTTCTGTTTTACCTTTCCAACTTTGCAACTCATCATGGATAATTTAAAAAATACCCATTTGTAATCCACAGAGCCCGCCCAGCCCACTGAAGACTGTCCTCACCAGTACGGTTACTTCAAGATGGGCGACAGCAAGAACTGCGGCAAGTTCATGAACTGCGTCGAGGGCCGCTCCTACGTCTTCGACTGCCCCGAGGGCCTCGCCTACAACCCTGAATCCTACCGCTGCGACTGGCCTGATCAGGTCTCCGATTGCGATGCTGAAGGTAATAACTTATCTCTACCACCTTCAATATTATCTCAAAAGAGAATGAAATAACCGATTTTTGTTTCTTTTGAAAAAACAGCCTACCTCGGATTCACGTGTCCGAAGATCGGTCAGAGCACATTCCTGAACTCTGAGGCGCGCTTCTACAGGAGCCCCAATGACTGCCAGCACTACTACGTCTGCGTGAACGACAGGCCGAGGCTGCAGAACTGCGGCGAAGGTCACGCCTTCAACGAGCTCATTAACGCCTGCGACGCCGCCGAGAACGTCACTGGATGGTGAGTAGTGCGATTTTGTAATACTTTATGCCATCGTAAGCTCGAGTTGTTTAGTAAATTTTTATTCTTTTTTTTTATTAGTCGTTTTATGTGTTACACTGAATTATTCTATACATTATACAAAAGCAGTGTGGACAGAAGTCTCATTATTTTACAAATATATTATTCAGTTAACTTATAAATTTTGCGATTTAAAAATGTATATAATATATACTATCAAAAGATATAAACGGAACAGACGAACAATAATTAAAATATATCTTTGCTGTTTGCGAAAATATACAGTAACGTTAATCTTGAAATATTTCGTTTCTAGCGAACCTCCACAGACCTTCAATCAGAATCCGGATTACCAACCAATCCAACTGGATGTACCTCAGCAAAACGTCAGGTCGTTCAACACCCAGCAGAATACGAGGAGGAATCAGAACAATCAGAGGAACCAGAACAATCAATACTCGAGACAACGGTTCTCTTCCTTTTAAGAGCGAGATCAAATTCAGAAGAGACTCATATAACAAATTCGTTAGACCGTCATTTCGACGAGTAATAACCGTTTTCGCCAAATCGAACCAAATTGTAAAATAGAATTTGTACAAAGTACTCATAAATATTTCGATGTAAAACGGTACTTAATACATGGTACATACCTATTTTATGTCTCACTAGTTATTACACGGACGAGTTTTAAGTTAAAAAAAAACTCATGGTCCCCTGGCCGTGTTAACGGCTATATATAAACTTTAGATACGAAAAATAAATTAAAAACGAAAGAAAAAAAATCTCACTGAAGATGTTAAAATTATTGCTTGCTATCACTCTTTGAGAAATTCATCAAAATCAGCTGAATCTGTATCAAGGTCTATTTCCTCCAGGCTTGGACCTTTTGGTGTATTTGAAGGCGTTTCTGTAACACAAAAATACCATATTCATATATATTTGTTATAAATAAACAATTTTTTTTATAAAATATGAATGTTTATATTTACTTGGAATAGAACCCGTTAGTTTGTACTCATTTAATTCTTCTTTGAAGGCCTCTTCAAATGTCTCCTGCCTTTCTCTTAACAGTTTTTCTTGTTGCCGTTCATGTTTTAAAACTTTTTCTGCATGTTCACTTGCCAGTTTTTCTAAGAAAAATAAAATTTAAGAATTAAAAATAATTTATCCCACTTTGAAAGAATGTACTAATTAAATAAACAATGTACCTCTAATATATTTTAATTCAGATAATTTTTTTTCTTTGTATAAAGCTAACTGAAACCTATGGTCTAATTGACTATTTTGTAAATCTAAGATTTCTTGTAAATCCTCTAACTCAAAAAGTGCATTGTCCACTTCTTCAAATAATTCTTGTAAAGAACCTACATAAAATATAATAATTATAATAAACATAATAATAAATAATAAACAATACTATGAAATACATTTTATTAATATAAAAGCTTATATTCCCTCACCTATTTGATCCATCAATGCTTGAATAGTATTGTTAATTTTTGGTATAGAAGCTAGGCTACTATTTAACGTTGCAATACTATTCCATTGAATTTCTAGTTTTTCATGGATAGTTGAAATTAAGGCATCTGCTTCCTGAGCTTTCTGAGCATTTTCTTCAGCTAGTTCATGCAAATCAGTCCACTGAACTTGAAAGTGGTGCAACACATCTGCACCAGCATCATAATTAACATTTCTCACATTAACTAACTTCTTAGGCCTTGCAGTAGCTTCTGTAAAGGTCAATCCACGAATACTAAAATATAAAACATTTCATATTTTGCAACAAGTTTACAATTGTTACTTAAAATTAATGGTAAACTAGAATTGTGGGTAATACTAAAATTCACTTATTCATTAACAAACATCAATTGATTTGTTATTATTTATAACATTAAGTACATTATTCATAGTCAATAAATATTTCTTGATAATTACCTCGCAGAAAGGCCCTCTTGCATAGATTGGATCTTGTCCCGTATCGTTCCAAACATTTTGTACTGCTTTTTAAGTTGGTTTAATTTAATAAAACAATTACATGTTCAAACACCTGTTCACTACTGTCAAGACCGACAAATATTGTATTTTTCTCATTATTCCGATTCCGATTCCCGAATGTTTTTGTCTTATTGGTTAGGTTAAAAAATATGAACGTTAGGTTGGGTTGATTCAATATTCATTCGATATATATCGAAAAGAGCGCGCTACATTTAAAATTTCAAATTGCAAATAGACAAGTAAAAGTACATACATCTAATTGTTATTAAATTATTATCGGAAATCTTGAATGTAAAAGCATTTATAATTACAGAATTGAGGAAAAGTTTAAAATTGTGAGGAAGTAATGTAAAAATAAAACCAGAAAGAATTTTGGATAATTTGTTTTTATTATCTCTTTTAGTCGCTCGGCGTGTATTAATAACGAGTTTTCTAATTATAATTAATATATATTTAAAAATCACAGTCTTAGTTGAAGAATTGACAGCAGAAAATACTATCTGTACTCTATTCTCATCGCAGTATTTTAAATTTCATTAATTTTATATTTATATTACAACATGGCGTTTCATCGTCATTATCAATCTCCGTCTAACTCCTGTACTTCTTCTCTCCATACATACAATATACTCTACTATCAGTTACTTTTCTTCGTACAATTTGTGTTTATGTATGTGTGCGTATTATTTCCTATATACAATTATCCTTGAAGATATTACGGTATGTGCGTAATTCGTAGCCCAAAATCTATGTAACAATAAACTGGCTGTACGTCGCTTCGAATGATACTTTGCAACTATTTATTATACATTAAAAAAATCTATCCGGCACCGACCGATCAATGAAAACAGGGCTAACGTTTTTTTTCTCCAATACTCTTATTACGTTTTGCATGCTTTTTTTAAATCCCTATATGGCATTATCTTCATGGTTGACAATCGCTACATCAATGTACGCTTTAACAAAAAGCAAATTGGATTCTTCGCATTTGAAAAAACACTTTCTCCGACTCAAACTTAAAGTGTCCAGCACATAAATTTCATTAAATAGATCGTTGTTTTCTAATTTTTTTTCGTTACATTTTTCTAAGTTTTTTTCAACAAAATCAATTGTTCTACACATTATACAACAAAAATAAAAATTTCAAGACTTCTCCCAATAACTGGACATTATAAATTCAATCAAAGCTTTCTCCTTCAACTAATTCACAATTGTGCAGTGTTATTTTCTACATATCCTCTTTGTGCATTAAAACTTCACTCTGCACTTGCATGAGCTATGAAGTTTGTATTTCATCGTCAATTATCACCACATAGTATTTACACTTAAGTCTTCTATTTACACGGGTAAATGACAATACATACAATGATTTACCACGAAATTTATTCGAGGTTTTGCTAAATCGGCAATATGAAAAAGCAATTACGATAGGAGTACCTTTAACAACGTGGTTCAAGTTCTTCATATTCGTTTTTTGTTTCGTTAAGGGGATTACGCTTAAAAAATACACTAAAGATGTTTTCACATCAAATTTTCTTGATTAGGCAAGCACTTTGTAAAAGAAATGTTTGCGATTATGGGAATCGTGCTGATATTATAACATAAAAACAATTTTTGAACATAATTACTAGAAATAAACTCAACGAAAATTCATATAACAATAATTTTGAATTGTAAATTCGTGTAGGTACTGATAATCTCTAACTTTAATTAACAATTCGAAGATTTTGGAAATTGTTTCTTTATAACAATGGAAAATTTTTTCTAAGCCGGCGCTTTATAAATCTTTGGTTTCGTAGTCCATGTTAATTTCCATTCCTGGAATACGAATTGCAGGTAATCGATTTTAATAACTTGACAAATATTTACAATAAGAAAAACTAAATTTCTTAATTAACGTCGACGATTGTAAGGATATAACAATGATATAGATCCTTGCAAGTAAATTGGGAATGCTCGTTTAAGTGCTTTGGTTTAACGGGACATTTTCAATTAAATAAAATAAAGTTAAATTTAAAAAAAAGTGTTGAACCTTCCATTTGATAAACAAGTTACACAAATAACCAAAATTGTAAGCGAGCGTATCTAGTTCTTGATTTTTTCCCAATGTAAACAAAACATTAATTTAAGATGTTTTACGAGTAAAAGATACTAAAATTTCATGAACTTTCTTGTTTCAAATTTAAAAATTAACTTTAAAGAACTACTAAATTTTATTCACGCACTGAATATTATATATAGTCTTAATAAATACGAATTAAAACTTTCAACTTAAAAATATTTTTTAAAATGCATTATTTAGACAATATATTATCTTCTAATAAATCATAAGATAAAAACTTCTCTCATAAAATCATAATCAATCATAATCATAATTCATCAAAAAATCTCGATAATATAAAAACTTCTTGAGAATGGAGCAATTGGAATTTGATTACTCTTCTCACGTTTGAAGAGTTTAGTACCTTTTACTCTTACATTTTGGAACATTCTATTACTTTTTAATAGTGACAATTGAGGTCTAATTTATTTTAATGAAAGATAAATTTATTTGAAACTAAAACTTAGACTTTGAAATGATGTTAATTAATGCTACATTCAATTATTTATAAATATAACAACTACCCATTGTTTTGGTGAAATAAGGAAATAAATTTGTCAGTAAAAATTACTTTGTCAGTAACTTAAAATAAAATATTGATTAAAGCGAGAATTAAAAGAAAGATCACAGAATTGTAAATTTTACGTGCATTTCTTAAGACCTCAAACTCACTTCTAAAATGTCATCCAGTCTTAAAAAATCTTTTAATGCTTTCCTTCGAAACGGAAATAAAGAACAGCAAATTCTAGACAAATTTTGTCGGTCGTTTTTTCGATCCTCGAAAAGAAGTTTTCAAAGATAAGCAAAGGTACTCGTAGTCAATCTCCTTTGGACGCGCGCGTTATTCAAGATTCAGCATGCAAACACAGTCATACTGTGTACAAATAGGGCTACGAGTCAAACGCCGTGCTCGTTGGCACCGTAACTTTTTCTCTAGGAATGTAAAACTCAAAGTAATAAAAAAGAAACACGACGAATCGACGAACTTTTTCTATACAAAACTAGGATACGAAGATTATAGACACGTTTAAAAGAAATCAATTTATGATTCCGGATGAAAAGTTCCACTGAGAACGCAAAACGTTACTTGGTTAATGGTACGAAGCCCGATTAAATACGATTGATGAACTGTTCAAATAGAATAAATTCAGAATTCATGAGATCTAATGAAATACACAGTGATACTACTAGTTAACAAACACATCTCGGTTAATAGTTTTCCCATATTTGTTGCAACAGTTCAAACTGTAAAGTAACGGATAAAATCGTATTCTCTTAATTAGTAGGGCATATTATCGTTACAATGTTTACAAATCGTATCGTAAAAATTCTGAATTTTCCCATTTAAATAGTTTACTTGAGACTCAGAGCAAGTCTCAAGATCACAATAAGAATAATCATTCAGTGCAATTCCAAACATTGAAATGCATAGAAGTCAAGAAAATTCTGCTTGTATCAAGCCGAGTCAACTAAATCTTTTTTATGTGAAGTACTCGATTTAAAAGGGCGTTTCTGTAAATTTGCCAACTTACGCTTTACTTTGTACTTTATACAAATTTAAAAAATCTCTAAATAACAATTCTAGTTTCTAGATATATTATTCAAATATAACCGAAAAGAAACAATTTATATTTAATGTTCAAGGTAATTCATATACCTTTCCTACCATGAAAAGAAGGTCTCGACTCGAATCAAATTCGCAGAAACGTCCCCTCGCTCTAACCGTAGTACGCACAAGTCTAATACGCTTCGGCCGCTCGAGCTCTCGAGCAGCCTTCCCTCTCAACTTCGTCCATTTGCCTAAAAATGGTCAACTTCAACACGGCCAGTTCAACAATCGCCGAGACGAACGATCGATCGGACGCGTCAGAGTGACGCCAACTACGACGACGACAAAGATAGCCTGCACCAGCAGTAGAAGGAGCTTCTGCCGTCAAACGGTGATGCAGGAGATGAGCTGCTGGCAGAGCTGACTGTACTGCAGTTGGTCCCCGCTGATGCGTCGCATCTTGATGCCCTTGGCCTCCTTCTCCTCGCTCTCGCAAACGCGCAGCTCGATCTGCACGCCGCCTGGATACTCGAGGCTCAGCCCACTGCCGTCCATCTCCTCGCACGAGAACATGAAACCCTTGGGCGGCGCGTGCGCGTCGATTATCTGCTTCACGCGGCCGAGGATCGTCTCGGAGTTGAGTCGGCTCGACTCGTCTGACAGCGTCACCTCGACCTCTGTGGGCACAGGTGTGCTACTGAGCGGTCGGCCAATGCCGCGCGTTATACTCGGCCTCAGCGGATCGCACGGCTCCGAGATGATGAACGACGGAAGCGGACTGTAGTGAGGCGGTAGCAGATCCTCTAGGGAGTCCGGTGAAGGCGAAGGTGACGGTGAGCAGCCAACAAGGGTTATCTGACCGCCAAGTACGTCCGTCACCGAGATCTGCGGAGGAGGCGGTATCTGCGAGCAGAATATGGGAATCTACTTACATATTTTGGTTTTGCTCAAAAGTTGTTCTCGCTCGTTGAATAAATATAAAGAGAACGTTAAGTATTGATGACTTCAAAACATGAAAATTTGTTGGTATTTTTCCTTTTTCCATATGAAAAAAGCTTTGTGTATGAAACTCTAGTCATGGGAAGGACCTGCTTTACATGAATCGATATAGCTTTTAAAATTACGCAAACCAATTTATTAATATTAAAATAATTTGATGAATAATAAAATATTTCATTTAGATAATAAAAGTGACAAAGAAAAAACTTTAAGTAATAAATTAATAAATGAATCGAACGGCTATTCGGGTTTAAGATAAGGAAGGTAACTACCTTATCAAACACTTTTATACGCGTTTCCATACTTCTCAAAATTTAGAAGCTTATTTGAAACAGTAGTATAAAGAATTTTGTAAAGGAGATTATTTGAAAAGGGAATGGAAAAAGGTATAGGATAAAAAACGAGAATAATAAAGTAAATCGATATATAAAAGGGCCATGGGTCAACATAAAAGATCAAGTTTTACATCCCCATAACAGCACGAATAGTGTTTTTATATGGATTAGTACCGTTAAAACTATGCTATACACTTTAAAGTTTTGGTATTTAACCGCACGTCAAGATACAGGACTTTACAATTTTTATGACGTCATTCCGTTTCCACAGCAACGTTTGAGTAGTTTTAACGGAATGACGTCAAAAAGGAACTTTACCCAGCAACCTTTGAAGAGCTCTACCAGAGTGACGTTACCAATGAACTTTCGGAAGTTTAATTTCTACTGCAAAAATGCAAAATTAATGCAAATTTAATTATGAAATTAAATACAATTTTTATCTTATTTATACTATTTTATTCTTATTAAAATTTTTAATGGCACTAAGTTGTTATTTAATGAAGTTTCTACTGTTTTTGATTTATTATAAATGGAGTATTAGATCTTTACTGGTATTTTATCGATTCATCCAAATAATAAATTCTTATGAAATATTGTCTGTTTTGAAATGATTTAAATATGAATAGTAAATGATATACAGAAAAATTAATATCCCGAAATAGATAAAATATCAAATCAGACGACTGAATGAAATAGAATAGAAATATTTAAAAATGAAAAAATGAAATAATTCGGATTTGGGAATTTGGAGAATGTAAGTAAAATAATTAATTATTCTCTTGTGCTAGTTATCCTTAATTCTCAATATTTCGTTTGAAAACTGAGTCATTCAGTTTCTAAATGAATAAAATAGTAATTTCAATATAACTATTTCATACCCTAGAAAATGTTTGAATAAATTTTTTATTTAAAGCTTCGGGATGAAAATGACTGATACTGATGCACACAAAAAAAAACTATCCTATCCTAATGGCTTTGAAATATTATTTTTGTATTCAGTTAATAGATTTTACAGCTTACCAATGACGTATTTCTTTGACGTATTTTCTTTTGGATTTAGGTTTAAAAAGATAATATCTCTACAATGGTTTTATTCACATTTATTCCTGAAATAAAAAAAATAAATAAAAAATAAAAATGTGATAATTATTATATAAAAACACAATACATTCTATAAATGTTATAAATTTTCTAATAAATCTTACCTAATCAATTACTCATAATTGCCTGCATCTTAAGATATGACGTTTTAAAATTATATTTGCTGATGTATTTTAATGTTGGTAATGGATTAGGCATTTTAAATTAAAATTTAATAAAATATTCTTTTACGATTATCGCAATAAAAATGAAAATGAGTATTATGTATTGATTTAGTGACTTCATATATTTTCCTAATTTCTGAAATATTTCTACCGAAAAAAGTTCTTTTATTGCTCTCAAGTCTCAAAAGTAATCCATTATAATCCCTTTGAAAACAGTTCATTCTGAATGACAAAGGCGTTTACACACATATATACATGTACAAAGTGTCATATCCCAAGACACAGGGAAATTAGAGCCATTGATAAAGTACGATTTCTTTAAAAATTGCATTCATAGAATATATTGTAGTTTATACAATAATTATAATATTTTTATTTTCTCATATTGAATAAAAAACCACTGCAGACACATTATCACCAGAGCAAAATAAAAATAAAATAAACAAAGCGGAAAAAAGAAAACCAGAAATTTTCGATTTTTTACTCTCCAATATACTGCACGTTCTAGTTTCTTTATATACTGAAACTTAAAACATTGCATATTTACCCTTAGCACATCAACGGGATGCTCCTCCTGAATCATGTCTAACGCAGGGCTATTGCTAGGTGAGTAGCTCACAGGTGTCGTGGCCGGTGAACGGTGATGCCTTAATGGACTCAAATCCAAAGGTGTGGCAGATTGTTGCGTTGGAGTTCCGTGAACTATGCTTCCCTGAACGGGCGCCGTCGTCAGTCCGCTGAGACCTGTAGAAACAAATTTGAATCATTAGTAAATGACTGGAAGAATGTCATTTTAATGAATTGAGCTTTAATTAACGTTGATAAATGAAAGTCGCATTGTGAACGTACAATTTTTCATTCTTTCGCTTTTAATTTCAAAAGATTTTGATATTTTGTATAAATAAAAGTGTGTTTTAGTAGAGGAAAATAAATAAATCTTCAAGTAAGAAACTTCCGATTATTTAAAAAAAATGTTACAGTAACAACATTTTTAAACAGAATTAATAAGAATATTTTATTTATAACTTCATAAACCACTCTTCTTTTAATGCCAAACATAACAGAAAAGAAACATAATACCACAGCGCTTTACTTTTTACTTTCATTCATCGCCCTCAATAAATCACTCCCATTCATACGATTCCAAGGGGAGGTTGATCTCGAGGTCAATGCTCGGGGGTGGGCGCTCACCTTGCGTGATGGCGGCAACGCCGCGCTCGTGAACCGGCGAGCCGGGTATGCTCGCCGGACTATGCGAGGGCGAGGCGAGCCTCTGAAGCTGTTGGTACTCCTGCTGAAGGGCCTGAATACCAGGGCCCTGGGGCCCTGAGCCCTCAGAGGCACGGCGTACAGGTGAGTAGCGTTCATTTGTCGTCACGTGAATACTCGGCTCCTTGTACGAGTCCCTCACGCCGCCTGCTATAAAGGAAATCGAAGGATACGTGGCGATTAGTACATTATTTACGATTGTTTCTTTTTTGGTAAGGGGTTTAATCAGTGGTAATAAGTTGGTTTAGTAACGACAGTAACTAGCGATTCAAACTGTAAATTTTTATGACGGTGGCGCGGTCTTTATGACGTCGTAATTCAGAAAATTCAAGACTGATCTAGGTCGCGGTTGTTAAACAAGTTTATCTGGAAGATTAAAAGATCTATTATTCACGCTCGATTTGCTTAAGCGCGCGCGGTAAAAGAATCTTGTCGCGCGTATATAGGAGCTTTCAATGGCGCACACGATAAAGTTGTACATATGTAGTGAAAATTCCATGTAGCTAAATGCCTTTCCTGATTAACACGTTAAGAGAACTCGTAATTGAGCCCGGGGCATTCGGTAATGAGTTTATTTAATATCTGATAACGCTCGATGGTGAAATTGTTTATTGCTATTGTCTTGCCTACTGAATAACGACGTCATAAGACATCTACATTAGATCTTGTGAACCTTTTGCTGCAACATTTAGAAGACAGTAGTTAGGACCCAATTGATGTGGCTTTTGAAATGATTTTTTTTAGATGTTTGTGTATGAAGAGTTTAATATTCTATATCATGATATACATAAAGAGAAGAATGCATTTAAGTGAAGAATATAAAAAAAGAATTAATGACACATGAAGTTGAATATTTTCAATGTGTATTTTATCAATTTATTGATGAATATTTTTTTTTACCTAGTGGGCCGAAAGTACCACTTTCGGTCCCGGTGCCCGATCGCGAATGTTGTATTTTCGGTCTCACCAGACAAAAAAATCGTATACTAACCATGGGAGCAAATAAAGAATGCCTCAGATCGCATGTTTGTCACCCTCGCCTTCG
>UXGD01000340.1:0-65486 GCA_900474315.1 Torymus auratus
GGCTCATGCTTGCTCGCCTTCGACTCGTACTGCAAACTCCACACTCGGTTTAAAAAGACCCACTAATCGTAAGTTTATTCACTGTATGTTAATATTGTAATTATTAATTCCTAATTTTACATTATTTTTAATATAATATTGTTTAAATTAAAGAAGAAGCTGCTATAGAATCATTGTATTACGTTCTAAGTAGATAAAGGTCTTGTGTAGTAAGACGCGGGTTTCAAATCACTTATTTAACTGTTGGAAATCGAAAAAAAAGGTTATTATTAAATCTTTTAAACTATTTTCTTTATTTTATAGAAAGTTTACAATTTCTTTTAATAATGACTAATTATACGATTGATCAATTTACTTGTTATATCGCGATTACCTCTCCTCTATTTCACTATTTCACTTCGAAATGGTACATCGACATCCACAAATTCGAATAACGACACTTCACAAAATAATTCATAGAGCGCAGCGCGTGAAAACCGAGAGCCACCTTTAATTAGATAACGAAGCGTTAAGATGTTAAAATAGAGATGTCGCTCACCAGAACGTCAAGCTTCGCAATCGCGCTTTAATGTTCACGTTTGTCGCGCTAGATGACTACTAATCTCAAGTCACGGGGATGCAGCAGCTCTCTCTAGCCGTTTCTCGAGAATCCGAGGGAAAATCTTCTCGCGTGCGGTGGAAGGGGGGGAAAAGGTAGGGGACGGGGATGAATCTCTCGCACGGGAGGAGAAGCGCGCGACGCGGACCACGTGACCCAAGGAGACTCTCGCGCGACGGCGACGAAAAATGAGCGTAATCGCTTTTACGGTTTTTGGCCATCGCGCACAACCGGCGAGAAGAGAGAGATTTTCGGCTGAAAATAGAAAATACCCGCGGCCGATTTCTCGCATTTTCCAACGGTCGATCCGCGATTTCAGCTATTTTTGCGGCCGTATCGCATGCGTGTGCACTTATATCCGCGCGAATTAATTGTGCCGTTGGCCTTAATTTCATCGCGAGGCTGTTCGTTTAACTTTTTATCGTGATAATAGGCGACGGAGCAAATGACCGATTTTATCGGCAAGCTTTTGTATTGTCGATCGAAATTGTATTCATCGCTGCGATATTGATTTATCGCCAATTAATTTATGATATTGAACACATATTGAACAAGTATTGTTGACGTATTGTTATTATGCACTTGAAACTTTATTTACTCAAAAATATTAATCTATTCTTCCGGCGATAAAAAGCAGCTTTAAAAATTTTATTACTTCCCGACGTTAGCGAATGTTCCTTGGGTATAAATTTATTTACAAGAAAATACAGACAAAAGAATGAACAGCAATACAAATTTAGATCTTACATATAACATAGTTTAAATTGCGCAGAAATTCACTTAGCGTGTGCATAAAATTTTATCGAGCAAACAAAGTTTCACTTGCAGACATAAAAAAAAAATTGTTTAATTTGAAAGATTAAAGAAAATATTGCAATACCTTTTGATTAAAATTACATAAACACTAAAATCGAAACAAATGTTTTTAATATATGAACTGGATATTTAACAAGAAATTCTTAAATTCCGTGGTTACGGATTTAGGTGAAGTTCCAAGAAGTATTTTCGTATACAACGTGACGAAACTTGTAACCCATGGTTCTTATTTATTTCGTTCTCATTTAAAACACATTAAAAAAATCAAAATCAATATTTCAGCAGCCCAAAGGTTATAAAGAATGCTTTTAAATATAGTACGACAGAAATAAAGCTCATAATACGATTTGCCGCAAAATTGTGCAATATTATAAATCATTTATATTGAGATTTATTTTCTGGAAAAATATAAATATACATTATATTAAAATAAGCAATAAGTTTATTTAAAAAGCAACAATTAATATTCGTTAATAACGCCAAATTGTCATTTTTTCTAAAATGTATATCATATGCATTGGAGTTAGTCACAAACATTTTCCACACTAATTATCTAAGTTTGAAAGGGTGTTAATGCATTGGCCGTGATTTATTTATTAGTTGTGTTCAATGCCAAAGAGCGAAATACTAGAGTTTCACTTTAAACTCTTGAACATGTTGAAATCGAGTAGCAAGTACAATAACATGTGTATTTTTAATACGATATAATATCACTCTTATAAATCATCTTTGTATTCAAACGCTAATTTCTTAATAATTATAATTAAGAAAACGATAGAAAGTTGAAGTTTTCCATATTTTTGATAATACCGAATAATAAGGTGATATACAATACTATCAAGTAGAAGCGGTTGCCTGTATGCAATGAAATTCGTAAATGTATATTTTGGCTTAGACCAATGAACGGGAATCGTAGGAGTCAACCACCCTCAATATACTTGTCAACAGTGTTAAAGAATACACACTGCTGTGCTCTAAAAATACTTTTAATACAAACACAGCATACTTTCTCTAGTTTTTTCTGGAATAAATATTTATAATTCGTTACTATTTTAGAGTACGATGAGAGAATTAATCCAAGACGATGAAACTAAAGGCCAAAATCACAAACTCAATTTATTGGCTACTAAAATATATTTATTGATCATGCACATATGTTAATTGAATTGTTCTATTACTCAGATGTTTGGCAATACGTATGAGTAAATGCTATTTTAATGAGGAGAAGATGTAAGACTCCGTTTATTGCAAATGACTCAAGGAATAACTTTTGTATGATTCACAAAATTTAGACTGATTTATGGAAAACTCAGTGCTTGATTCGAATTCAATTATTTTAATTTTATAGTTAATTATATAGATCGATTTTTATGTAATAATAAGAAGTAGATATGTAATAATGCTACTTTAATCAAAATAAAAAAAAAGTAAATACTAAAAAACATTTATTTTCAGCCATTAGAAAATAAATTTGTCTGGCGTGTGAAAAACACATAATTTGCGAAGATTTACTAGAACTAAATTTACTTTTCTAAAGATTTTTCTGCCTCACTTCTATAGAGAAATATTACCCACACACAATGAAAAAAGTTAAAATTAGCAGGAGTGTATGCATTAAAAATCTGGGCATATTAAAAATAAACTGAAAACTACGTCAGGGAATACCTTGACTGTTCAGCCCAATAGTCCGAAATCATATTCAAGGATATAACATTAATTTTCATTTGTTGGCATTAGTTTCTTCAAAATCTCGTAACCATTTTTTTACACAGTAGTTTATTCAAAATTACATATTGAGGATGACCTTGTTATTTATTTATTTATTTTTGACGATTTTATCAATTTTTACTAGTTGACGTTATATTTTTTATAACGTACAAGCTGCGTCAATATAAATATTAAAAGAACCTCTTTCTATAAAAAGTATAGCGTACCATAAGGGTTTGCTTTAGAGTGCATTCTTGCTTCATACATATAGATCAAAAGTGGTAAATGTGCAATTTACAGAAAAGGATCCAAATTAAAATAGTTTTTATGTCCTTTTAAAGTAAAACATTAAAAAATTAATCTTTCTGAAATTAATACTTTTATCTACAATAATGCATAACATAATTATTTAAAAATATTAAATAAAACCAAAACTGAAAATTTATAATGCGTATCAATTTGAAACATTACTTTTATTTTATGTATATCAATATAGGATGCCGATTTTTAATTTAAATTTTTAATTTGAGCTATAACGCCCTTAAAAATTAAGTAATCCGTTTCAAAAAATAATTCTCAACGTTTTCTTTGTCAAACTAAGTATATACGCTGCGTTAAAAGTGCTTTTGGGTCATTCTGGAAGTTTCAAAAACTATTTATATCTTTCTGACACCTACAATTTCTTTTTGATATTATTTAAAATATTTACATTTGGTTTTTAACGCTTTCAAAGTATTCTTAAATTTTGTTTACCGGTGTTTTATTACTAATGCACATTAATTATCTTTGATTGAGTAACTGTAAAATCTCATACATGATTTCCTCCATGAATCAAATCAAATCTAATTTAACAGATTGTCTCATTATTCAATGTGAGTGCTAATAACATATAATTAATTATTATAAGTTTAATGTGATATGCAGTTAAATATAGTAATTATCTTATCCATATAATTAACTAATTATTATGAACACCTATCTTTGAATGAAGAATTCATTCATATCGTTCACTTTTCAAAATAAGGATGATGTAAAACCGAGTAAAATTAAACATATAAAATAATGGTAAGTTATAGTTTTGAATTGTAATACAATACCTAAACTAATAACATGCAATTGAAAATCAGATAAATACATTGAGAGCATCTTCTATCTTCCTATCGTCACGTGTGACACTCAATTATTACATACTAATGAATACAATGTGGTAAACAATGTACATGAAACCTTTATTTATTCGGACAAATGTCAACTACAACACGTCGTTCACGATCATTTTTACCTGACGTGGGGCGGAAAACTATTTGACAATGTTTTCCTTCTTGAGGACGCAAGGGAGGCCAACTGCCTCTAATTCGACTTCGGGGTCTCAATATCCGACGGACTTCAGCAATCGTTATTTCGCGCATTTCATGATTTGAATTGCTATCTTCATCAACTTGCCAAAAAGCCGCATCATTAATATTTGCAGGAGAGATAAAAAATCTTGTATTCTTTAATGCGAATATAGACACAGTGTCATTTTCTTGTTTGCAGTATAATTTTAAATGCAATATTTATTCAATTAATTTGGTCTTGATAACAATATTATTTGTTAGCCAATCAATGAATTAGAAGAAACCATCGACTTTTTATCTCTTAAATAAAAGCTATTAATATAGTAGCAAAAAATTATTATTAAAGGTAATTAATTTGAAAAAAGCTTAATTTAAGCTGAAACAAAAATACACATCACATAGGTAATGTCACATTTATACACACTTCTTAAAATAATATACAGATATGATTTTGAGGTTTCATCTATGCATTTTCTTTTTATATACTAATATTAATCGTAGAACTTAATTGAGTACAATATTTGAAATACATGTTAAAAATGAGGAATATCATCGGCTTATGACATGTATAAATGTAAATACCTGCTTTTCCGGCCCGCTTTCTATCCTCCTCCTCTTCGAGCATCCGTAGAACGGCGCTATTTTGTAGATTCGTCGGCTTTGCCAACTGTTTGAAATCGATTCTGAAACGTATTGTAAGAAATTATTAGAGCATTACAATGGCCTATTACTTAAGCCAAAATCGTCGTCCGCTGCTATAACTTTTAATAAATCACAGATCCCTTTTCGTTCAAATAAGAAAATACAATATGCCTTATAACATTCCAATAAAATTGATTACGAAAACTAATTTCTTGCTAAATATTCTCAGACTTTACAAAGTTTCTTTAGCGACAATTTCAAGTTTTTATCTACTATACAAATATGCCGTTTCATCGAAACCCTCATAATTCTGTCTCAGCTATTGCACATTTAAAATAATCACGCTACTATTCACTTTCACGAAAAAGTTCAACTATAGTATTCTGGCAATGCCTATTACTGCCCCTAACACACGACAATGATATATGTAATTGATATATGTAAGTACCTCTGTTCGGGAATCATTTTCCGGTATTATATAGCAAGCACCGCGGCACAACCCGACCGTCGATCCTTACACACAGTGGCAAAACAAACTACGAAACGCTCGAGAGCGAGAGCACTAAACTCCGGATAAAACAGCACTACGCGCGCACGCGTTCGATAGGCTGCGTAACAAGACGAGCGATAGACTGGCGGCGCAGCGGGCGCGGCTTTCAAACTAAGTCAAGTACGCGCGCGGGAGAGAGAGAGAGAGAGCGGGCGCGGAACACTTTGCGCAACGGGCGCGCGAGTGCTCTCTCTCTCTCTCTCCCTTTTCACGCGAGGCAGGAGGGTTTATTTTGGCGGCGCGCGATGAATCGGCTCTCTGAAAATACGACGTCCGCGTCGCCGCCCGCGAGCGCTTAATTCTTCTCGGGCTGAATCATACCCATCTTCCTTGTCGAGGCTTCCTGAAAGCATAATCTCACACGTGTCGCAGTAGGGCTGAGCTAGCGCAAGGTGGTCGCGCACGGCTTGTTATTTTCGGCCCTTTCACGCACTGATGCTGAATCAGGCGTCGCGCGGGCAATAATAATTGGCACATTCTTCCCGACTAATTATTTCTGGGTCGCGTCGCTCCTATATTTTGTAATTTATTTACCGGCCCGCGCTGTAATCCTTTAAATTGCCGCGCATCTTCGCAGTTAATATTTTCAAGTCGAGCCTAATGTGTATAGGTATGCGACCAACGCTGAAATACTGATTTATTTCATGTTTTAATTCCGAACGGCTTACGTGTAGGTTTGATTTAAAGCACAATGCCGTGGCGATGAGGTAAATTAACGGTCGAGTGACTTGCACTTGGGTACGAAATTATTTGCAACGATATTATATGTACCGAAATAATCAGCGTGAATAATGTTATTTGTCGTTGCATTTATAACGCTCTATTGGGCATGGAAACTTTGTCGACCAAAATCACTACGTTGAAATTTCAAATCGTGTTAACAATCCTATAGAGTAATAAATATATCGGCCGTTCTTTTACAAACCCATCATATTTCAAATTTAGTGCGCTCGGAATGTGTGATATGTTTTGATAAGTTGCCCCTAAAAATATCTTGACTGTCGGTAAGTAAAGAGCGTCTTGAAATAATATGTATTATTAATGATCTTTTCTATAATTACACACAAAAATTAAGTAATATACTATTTTTGAGACGTACACAGTTCGTTTTTTTAAATTACATTTGCGATTCACAGATCTGAAATAAGGAAAGAGTATAGTTTGAGCAAGAAACATTAAAGAATACAACATATTTCTAAACGTTCTAATTTATGTTTTTGCGCAGTTATTTTTATTTTTCGATGTTTGTTTGTACGCACGTGGATATATATTCACGTTGAAAACAGAAAAGTTGAAATTGTCAAAAACTTATAATCACTTTTATAAATACCATTTCATTCTTACAAAATGTTTATTTATGAATCTGTTTCATGTGTACACGTAATGTACCAAAAGTCAAAATGATTAATTGAGATACTTTACTCGCACCGATGAAGAATTTTAATATTTCTTCCATTTCGCAATGGAGTATTATTTGTATAAAGAAAACAAAAATATACTTTTGTTCTTCCTGTTTGCAACAAAGCAATGTCGTCTTATTAATTAAGCCGTTTCCAATACTCACACAATTTTATGTTCGAGTTCGCGTAACACGTTAAATTCAGCACAGCTTCACTCACCCATGCGTGAGCTTATGAAAATTTTAAATAGACGCACACGCTTAGAATTGAGGCTTCTAGTTCTCCTAAGTTATTTCAAAACAAACTAAAATCGTTTTACTGATAACATCCATGACGTATCTTCTAAACAAGTTAAAATAGTTTTGAAGTGGAATTTAGGGTTTTATTAAATAACTGTACATTCTCAAAATAATTTGATAATATGATGGATTGTTAAACATTTTAATTTGCTCTGGTTTTCATACAAGCGACTCTTTGTATATTTTTATAGAAACGCGTGTAAACAGAGCAAGTTGTTTGCTTTATTTTTAAAACTATTAATTTAACGGTCTAAAATTATTTCTATGATTTTATTTGTATATGAAAATTACATCGTACATAAAAACTACAACTGTATATGTTTGCTTATTTTTTTTAATGTGTAGAGAGTCAAAATTTGTATGAAACTAGCTAAACTTTACGGAAAATAATTTTTTTTTAAATAAAATTGTTCCTTAATTTTTACATAAAGAAGTGAAAAAAGATAAATCTGTGAATTCTATATCATATGTCTATTTTTTGTAAGCAGTATTTTGTCTACTATGCATTGTGAAATAAGAAGGAAATCCAAACGCGCTTCGGAAGAATGATGTGTCTATGCTCAAGGTTTACCGTACTTTTCTTCACCCTTGACATTGACTCGAAACATAACATTCAAAATAAAATTTTTCTACAATTTATCTACTGGAATAAAAATACATTAGCAAAATAAATGTGTGTAAAATCGTATTTTCATTTTGTGAATGCGGCCATTGAGCCATTTTCTGCACCAATGAGTAATTAAATAATCCATGCTTACCCGACTGCACCGTTGGACAAGACCTGCGACTGTCGTTCCAATGTTTCTTGGATCGATTGGGGCGAATACATGTTAATCGGCGAATTGAACTGTTTGTTCACCAATCTCGGACCGGACATCATTTTGATTCTTCCCAATACTTATCTTTGGCACTACAAATATATCTTAACTAATTCACACCACTGAGGACGAAAAATTTGTGTTAATCATAGTAAATCGAGAAGAGAGTAGCGACAAATTTATATGATGGTGTAATAATAATAATTGCGTTAGAAGTTATTCGGTCGGGCGAAAAAATCGCGGCGATTTTTTTTTTTAGTATCGAACAAGCATTGGGCAAGCAGAGCGATCCAGCGAACGCTTCTATTTTAACCAGGAAATTCCTCCGAATATATCTCGCGGCATCGTTGTTGGCTCGCGTTACGTGAAATTGGATTCTCGGGGAGTCCGCGTAACAATTCGTAAAAAAACAAAAATTGATAAAAAATTGTACACACAAAATTAAAAAAAAAAAAAAACAAATCATAAATTGTTTTCTTTTTTTTTTATAAAAAATAGCTTTTATAAAATAACAAGCTATGCTCTTTCAGATGTGTGTTGAAAAATTCTTAAGAAATCGTTACGAAAATGATTGCCTTCGCTGACTGACGAAAAATGAATGAAATATTTACGTGGGCGCATAAAGCAAAGCGAAAAGACTCTCGCAACAACGAACAACGTCGTCAATTCAAAACTGACGAATTTTAATCGCGTGGAGAGCAACTGCTTGAGCTTAAAAAGCCGCGGCGCGCGATAAGGCTTGCGTCGATAGAAGCTTGGAGCTGTTACCTTGGCGTCAAAGCCCTGGGAGCAAAGCACTAACTGAAACTAAAAGCAAAAGTGTGCGCGGCCAGCCGATTCTCTTCGCGCGTGCTTCCCACTCCACCCTCCCCGCGCCTTCGGGGATTCGACGTTATTTTTGCACCTATTTTCACTTTTGCTTTTAATTTCTCGCGGAAGCGCGCGGTCGCTGCGCAGATTCCGCCCCCTCCGACAAGCGCGCACGCGCTCGCGTCTTCTTCCCGTGCCCCATTGTATATATGAGTATATATATATACACGTGATGAAGCTTTCGGGCTTTGAGCGCGCGCAAGGTCGTCGACTTTATGGAAAAAGCCGCGGAGAGGAGGAAACGTGTGAAAACGATAGAGATGCCAAGGGAAATGAAGGGGAAACGGATTTTTTTAAAGCGAGAACACGTGTTGCTTTTCTTACTTTTAGTAATTTTTGTATTAAAAAAAGAAATTTACATACAATGATCTTACAATGACTTTGTCGAATAAAATATTATCATCATTCGTTATAATAATGATCCTTCGTACAAAGGAGAATCGCTGAGTCAGGTCACCCACACCGTTATTTTGAGGCTCTTTAATGGCCTTTGGTACAATATTTATAATCTATCTAATATTTACACGCTTGCATAATTGCAACAAAATATTTAATTACAGCATCATAAGTTCGATAGAAACTCTTTTTAATTTGTCATTCTGTAATGTTCGAATATCATTCAAAATTCATGAACGTCAGTTAATCAACAGGTACGATTATTTTATAAAAAATTTTTAAAAATCTCTGAGTTTCCTCGTTTTTTTTCATTCTTTGTAACGGTATCATTTTGCGTTTTTGAAGCAGATCTTTAAAAGAAATGACACTGATATTTAACTTTACACTTTTCAAATTTTTTCATTAATAATATTTCATACTTTAAAGTCTTAAACATTTATGAAAAATAAGTATATTAACAACAGGCATTACGCTTTCTTAGGTATATACATTAATTCGTGTGAAAACATAAGTTATTTCTTAATGCTAGGCTATAATATTGATCATTATTTTCATAATTGATTTATAATAATTAAACTATAACATTGTATATATATAAATTTATGACATTTTTTATATTACATAATCGATTGTTTTCCTATATTAAGTTATTCTTAAGTGATTTCGCAAAGTTATCCTTAAACTTTTCCAAGACATGAAAAAACACATTCTCAGAAAATATAAAATTAAATTAACAGAAAACAACTAACATTAATTTGGCGGTAATAAGACTGATTATTAACCTCATACCTGGACCAAGCGAAGGAAATGTGTTTTTTCAAATCTTTAGTAAAAAAAACTTTCAGAAATCCTTGAGATTTTGGTTAATGTGTACAAATTCTGAATAACATGAGCAACCGAATCGTCGAATGAAAAACGACGAGCTTGCATGTTGCCGAAAACACGATTTTAACTTTTTTCATATTTTTAATTATATTTTTTTAGTATTTAGCGTTACCTTCAAACGTGTGTACAATTTTTACTTTATTTGAAGGGTGCAAAAGAAGACATATTCATTTGGAGAGAGCGCGTCATTGTTAAAATACAAAACAAAAGTTGTGCTTATGTGTTAACGCGTGTATTGTTAGCGCCTTATTATCTCTAGATATTTTGTATTTACAGTGGTATTTTATTTCTAGGCACTTTCTCCATCGAATTGCAGCGTTTTTTTCATGTTCGTTCTTATTTCCATTGACTTAAAGTTATGTTTTTCTTCGATTCCCATCGGATAGATAACATTTTCATATATTTTCGGCTCTATCGTGTCGTAACATACCTGTTGTATATTTATATCGTTATAGTCTAATATTTTTCCTCAATACTTCTCTTTCTCTCTTGCACATTCTCTCGCAGAACGTTTTACCACACTTTAACGTATCCTTTAATCTTTTTCATCTATGACCCATTGCTATTATACTTTCCATGTCTTTTTCTCATCTCCCCCTCAATCATTTCAACAGAACAATCTACTCCCTTTGTATCTGATCGGCGCTGCCTTGCTTAAGGCACAATGAGTCGTTATTACTTGATGCGATTAAGAACAAAGTCACTGACTACGAGCAAACTCTTCTGGTACGGACTTTCGGCCAATGTTTGGGCAAGCCTAGCTGCCTCGATGCAGTGCTTTTTCGCCAAGAACCGCGTCTGTTCCAATCCCTGAGATTTGTGAACGAGTTCGAAGGCCTTCTCGACGTCGCCTGGCTCTTGGAAACGACGCATGATCATGGGGTTCAGCTCAGGATACTGAAAAATCAAATGAAAATTAAAAATCTTTGGTAATATACAATATTTTTTATTACAATTACAAAGATTTTTAAAATTTATATCACGTTGTAAAAAAAAAGAATGTTTTTGAAACTTACTCTTTCACAAGCGAAGAGGACTGGTGCAGTAGCAAGACCTAATTTCAAGTCTGCAGCCGTTGGTTTTCCCATTGCATCGGAAGACGATACGAAATCTAATAAGTCATCAACAAGCTGAAAAGCTAATCCAATATTTCTACCATATTGAAAAGCGACTTCCGACAGACGTTCGTCAGCTCCTCCCAACATTGCAACCTGAAAATATCGAGAGACATTAATGATTACGTGAAACTTTAATATCCAGCGAAAAAAATCGGGTTACTACACGTTTTACAGTATTTATTTTCTTTATTGAAAGTATCACTATAAGTATGAGCAATTTATTCTACACGGTATATTTTCAATAAGGTTTGCAGGTCCTCGGTACGGTATGAAAAACTGAGTAATCTGTGTAATTATTTGAAAAAAATTTGAAATTGAAATTCAATGTCATCGATACTCTACAAATAACTTTATATTTTCACGACAACTCATACATTTATAATGAATGTAACCACGGAAGATCAATATTTTAAAAATCAGAAAAAAATGACGTGAGAAGAATTTACAAGAAATTTTTTGTATGATGTACTAATATGTGCACATCGTTATAATATAGACACATTTTTTATGCGTTTTAAAATTTTATCTAATTACAAACAATGACTTGTTCACACATCATTTTCCGTGTCACTTAAAATGAACAAATTGATGATTTTTAAAAAGCAAAATAATAGCTAAAAAATACATAGGTAAAAATACTTTTAAAACCCATTCTGATTACTGAAACTTTCCTTTTGTCTAAAATCAAATCTTCCATTTCTGTTATTCGAAACTTTACAAACGCAAAATTCAAATACCGAAATACCCGGACAATTCAGTTAAAAAAAAAGTAGTTTTTTCGTTAAGAAAAAAACGCTTCAAACAGGAGAGAGAATCATGTGCAAAGTAAACTTACCGCTTTCGCGGAATTGGCGATGAGGCTGGCCGTTTTCCTGTAGGTTTTGGTGAGATAATGCGCGAACCGCTCGTTCTCCGTCTCCTTGGAGCCGAGCTGCATGAACTCGCCCTGGACCAGGTCCGTGACGACCTGTGACGATAGACAACGAGAGTTAGAAGAGCTAAATTAACTTTGCGCCAAGCGGCGGCCAAGCCAGAATAGCTTTCGCCCGTATCTCATCGCGATCGCTCGCCTCGCGCTATTCGCCGCGTTTATTCGCCTTTAATCGCGCCCGAGAGCGCGGGAGCGCGCATTTCACGCGCCGCTCATTACGCTGTCTTTCTCTCTATATACACCCGAGCGCATTTCTTACACCGCGTCTCTATTATTGTGTTCTCTCTGTGTATGTCTATGTCTACACAAGAAACTATCACGCGCGGCGCGCAATGCGCCGGCAAAAAATGTCGCGAAAAATATAAAAACGAGATTCCCGCGTCAATTTAGCCGCTCTGTGTCCACCTGTAGAAAGTGAAAGGATATTCGGCGGATACATTCCTAAAAAGAGAAAGCTATAAATCGAATGCATATACATATATATTTAGCTTGGTCAAATTCTACGAAGGCTTGCGCGCTTTTTTTCTTTTCTTTCTTTTTTTGGATCGATGGATTTATTTGGTCCGATTCGCATAAGTCAAAGATGCCACGTTATTCAATGCATCGCGTAATTTAAATAATATAAACAGATGTCTTTTTTGTTCTCGGAGAGATAGTTTCTTGTATATATAATATATTCATATGCCTTTATGCAATGGCCCGAGCTCTCGGGTTCATTTGACCGGCGGCTTGAATTCAGTTCACGAATAAAATCTGCTTTTTTGCGCTGTCAATAAAACTACAACAACTTCGAGGCACATTTCGTTTCTGCACGCCCATAAAATTTCACTTGGCACGTGTATGTAATTTAAAACTTTCCGCGGGCGTTTGAGACCTAACGCCCTCTGCAGACTACAACAGGCAACAGCGCGTATTAGCATGTACAGATGTACAACAGATGGTAAACCTCGTTAGATTTTAACAAAATTTTAGCATTAGCTTGCTTACAATTATATAAAAAAGTTATTATTTATCCAACAACACTGTTTTAAAAACTTTTCAGTATTTGAAACAAAATATTTTCTTTTTCTTTTGAGAATTTTTGTAAAAATAAACAGAAGAAAAAGAAAATTTGTCTTAAATTTTCTAAATCTACAGTTTAGAAAATTATAATTTACCTAGTTCGACCTTTTAATTACAGCAAAATTATGAGATTATTCTTAGAAGTTGATCTGAAAACGGATTTGTGAAGGAATGCATTCTTGTTTAATGATGCTTGAAATTCCTCATAGACACGTGTTACCCATTAGCGACGCAAACTAATTTCACAATAATTGGTTAGCCTGTATGTATTAACCGAAAATACCTATATTATCTTAGAAGTTAGATTTCTGAAGTTTTATTTTTCTTGAATGATTCATCGAGTAGAAAGTACAAATTCTTCATTTGCAATCACATATACATTTTATGTAAACAGAGAAAAATTAGAAATCTTAGTAATGAATCCGATTGAAATTATATCACATAAAACACAAAACGCAATTGATTATAAAAGTATTTAGACTCCTTACGATTTTCAACTATCTTCTTACCTCGGTTTCACTATAACTTATATGTACATCTATTAATAACTTATCGTTAATTGAGTGTTATTATTCTAGAACGTATGAGCGTGTTCCCAATATTTATACACGTTATTTTAATACGTAAACTTTTCTAAAGGTAAAATAAAAAGAACTCAAGAGACGACTGAAACACAGTTTCAAATAGAAAAAGAAAGCATAAAATCATTATACAAAACGTATACGATATGTATAAATACCATTTAACTCGCGACGCATTAATTATTAAAAAACTGAAAATCTCGAAGTAATTACGGCACTTGACCGTGTCACGAAACCTCGTTTCCTATTAGTACATTTAAACGCAACGGGCGCGATAAGGCAAAGCGCGAGCCACAAGCCGCGACGCATTCATTATAACGGGAAAGGCCGAAAATTCGAAAGTCAAAAGATAAGAGACAGTACAAACCTGACTGAGAACCAGGGTGACATCGTCGCTCCGCAGGCGTGCGATCATCATCGAGGCTACTGCGAGGATGTAATCTCCGGCCATCGTCACCTGGAGAAAAAAAAGAGGCGTTTTGTTAAGTAAATTCTTTATCACCACGAACCTTTTGTATTTTTCGCGCGCGCGTTATGTGGTTTTAACCTACATAGAAAATGCGGTGACGCGCTCTCCTCGCGATAAAAAGAAACGAAACGGAGAACGGCCGCTGCACTTTACCTATTTTTGTTTTTACTCTGCTTATATTATACTTACGAGCGACAACTGCGCGCACGAGACGTATAGTGCCGCTTTAACGGGCTCTTTACAAAAAAAAGGAGAGAAATAGAAAAAAAAATCTCGACTCTTTTTAACGAATATAAGTGTGTATGCAAGTACTTAACACTATTAAGTGTTTATTTAAGTACCGCTCGTAATATTCATCGGCTGGATTATAGTTGCCATTCAATAAACAGCGCGCGCGCGAATTCGTTCTACATTTTCAAACACAAACCGGCACCAATTACATTCCATTATGGCAAGTTGGCAAACGCACGCGTACTGGACTCTCTTATATGCAAAGTAGCTGTGTGTGCCGTGGCTACCTTAATAACAAGCGCCTTTATGATATACTCTATTAAACATTACGCGTAGATTTTCAGCCTCAAAGTTCCGACTGTATAACGCGTGAGATCCTTGCCCGAATGGGAATGGCCGTGATTAAGCCCTACTCTCTTTCTCTCCCTCGTCGCGGGAGGATATATCGCAAGAATCGCCGTAAATCGCGGCAAAATTAACGATTGTGCGTTACAGAAATGTGAATGATGCGGGAGCACGCGGCGCATGTTTATGGTGCACTTGAGCGTTGCCGCGTGCGAGAGTCTTTTTTTTTTCTTCTCTAAACCACGAGCGTATATACGCGTGCACACGCGTCGAAAGTAAAAGTCAAAGGAGTATAATCGCTCGGGGTAATTGTAGACTTGTAAAATCGCGATGACTATAAGTGGCCGCCGCGCTGAGGAATTGTGTTTAAGAAACTGCATTCTAACTTAATAATCTACTTTTTTTTCAACCGCCGCTCCCGTATATAGTGTATTTACGTGGTTTTGAAAAATTGTAAGGTTTACATTTGAATTATGTTCTTTTTTCTTCAAGTAGATTTTACGCCATGTTAATTTGTAAATATTTCATCGCTCGTGCACCTGTTTGAGAAAACGGTATAGATTGAATCGTAAATCGTCTGAACCACTTACATCTGTCGAAACTGATTTCGCGGGGCCCCGAATCGACATACTTAATTGACACCTTAGCGATCCCTATCTAAATCGCATTACACGCCACGAGCGATGAGCTTGTACCCCGATTGTGTTATACAACTACGGTAATATGATGCAATCTAGTGTTACGGTCTTAAATTCAAATTTCCAATTCTTACGCAGTTCTGCCAGCCAATTAAAGCCATTGACATAACCGCATTTTCTTTGTTATTTAATCTAATATAATAATCGCTATTGCATACGAGAAAATGCCATGCGGATTTTTTTATTTTTATTTTCAGTAGTGTCATGCGTATTTGAGAGTGAATAAATTTAAAGCCGCAAACTTAGGTGCGTGTATACTTGAACGCGTACGGTGATTTCGCGGCGACGCCTCAACGGACAAAAAGGCGTATTTGCTCTCGAAAAATAAAAAATGACGGAGAATCAATATACGAAAGGGAGTGAGCGACCGAGAGAGAAAGAGGATTTGTTTTCGCCTGGTATATTATTGCTCTCGATCGTAAAGTAACAGCTTCAGTGATGTGCTAATTATGTTGCAGTCTGTAACCATTGCGCAACTGATTAGCGAGTTCTCTTTTCTTTACGGTGTCTTTTCAAGACGAAATTTTCGACTCTTACTTTTTCTCTTTTTAGTACCTTATAAAACAATTTGTCAAAAAATTTTACACGATTCCTACTATTTTCTAATGAATAACATTATTTGTACATATAAAAGTACAGTAAAATGTATAATTTCATTCTTTAAATAACTTGGAGAATAGTTTATAATTATCTACACAAGAAGAAAAACTTTAGTTCGTGAAATTATATTTTTAATTTTAAATTAGCAAGAATTAAAACAAATTTTTTACCCATAATTGAAAAAATATACTTATTCACTTAACATGTAAATGTATGTCAAGTTCGGCGTCATATCGAAATGTAAAATTGAATAGGTAAACTTAAACTTTCTTAGTTTTTTAAGCAAACAATAATTCTTTCTTGTAGAGTGTTTCTCCCATTTCACCGTGATAGCCCATTAAGGTAATAGCTAACTTTACGATATCTTCCCTGCTAGAAATGTTAACCATAAATTGCTTATTTTTTAGTGAACTTTAAGATTAAAACTTTAAGATTAAAGTTTTGGCATTTACATTAGACAACATTAATAATTCAACTACTAGTAATACTTTTAAATACCTACATTGTGTTATTCGTACATTATATTAGTTTTTATTAAAAAGTCTACAATTTAAGTAACACATTAACTATAAAATGTCGTATATTTTCTATCAGGCTTATAGTACCGTAATCCGACTTTCAACTAAAATTCAAATTACTTTTCTAAAAAAAAAGTTCATATGAAAAGATTATAGTGCATGTTTAGAAAACAAAAATCGTCTTTACAAATTGTACAACAGTTTTCCATCGACTGGACAAAATTAAATATGATAATTAAAAAACAAATTGAATTATGAGGTAAGCATTCAAATACGCAGTATATAGCCAACATAACAATAAATCATAATTATACAACACCCAAAACACTTATCGATCATGAAATCAGAAACAGTTTAATTTAACAAAAGTAAAATTTGAGAATATTTTCAAAATCATCACGGCTAACATACGTATACGTGTTTACCCAATTAAAAGCGGGTTCACATAGTGTACATCAGACGCTGGTAAATAGCTTTCTTTGCGCTCCGCAGAATGGGAAAGTAAATCCCATAAATAGCCCCCCGACTCTAATCAATTGCAGCCTGATAAACGGTTTGGCGTAAATGGAAAAGAGCAGCTAGCAGCCGCACGAATTACTCAAGAGCGATTTTCGAATCTACGCGTTATGCGCGTACATACCTAGGTGTACACCTCGTTATATGTGATATAAGTGAGCGAGTTTTCCAAAATATCTCCTCGCGATCACATACTAGAGAGCATACAAACAGCGTGTGTGCTTATATTTATTAGGAATCGCCAATCGCAACGGGGATGATGAGCACGTATGACCGTTAAACCATAGGATCGTAGAAATAAGCCGGCTTATATATTATATAGGTATCGATCGCGATAAAGGAAAGATAAAACGCGCAATATGTGAACTCTCCCGCATACTCTCGAATATTCGAAATACATGCCTATACCGATACAGCCGTATTATAAATAAAGCGACTCGTAAGTAGCCATCATAATGAAGAAAAAGAGCTACAGGTTGTGTAGCTTTAAGAGGAGCGTGTCTTGTCCCGAGCAATAAGGGGAGAAAGTCCGTGTGGCGCGGAGACGAATGTATAAAACGCGATTTTATCATTGGCCATTGTGCAACTCTCTCGCGGCATTCCGGCCCCATCCAGCACCACACATCACCCTCGAGCAAACATTGATGAGCATCTTCCATCATCACGATCAAGGGCGTGCCGCATAATCGCGGCGTCGTCTCGCAGGATGAAAATGAAAGGCCTCCTCGCACAGGTCGCGCACGCGCACGCAGGTGGCGCGCAAATAAAATAATCGGCATCGAGAAAGAGCGCCACTTCCGGAAGAAAGCGAATCGCATTAACCTCGTTCTCTCTCACTCTCGCTCGTCACCTCTTCCCTTCCTCGCTCGCTCGCGCATACCAACTTGCCAAATTGGTCGCGGCCGAGCGCAATACAGGAACTACTACTGCTGCGCGCGCTTCTAAGGATCGACCGGTTCTCTCTCTCTCTCTCACACAATTAACAGTCCGACTATGCTATATATATGTATGCACACATACCTTCTTTTGGCTCCAGAGCGCGTTGACGGAGGGCTTCCCTCGGCGAAAGTTCGACTGGTCGATCACGTCGTCGTGGATAAGCGACGCGTTGTGGATCATCTCCGATATCATCGCAACCTGTCGCTGCGACGGCAGGAGACCGCTGGACGCCGCGAGCGCAGAGGACAAGCAAGAAAACCAAAAAGAGAGTACGACGTGAGTTATGGGTGGCATCGATTCCGCGTTCACGCGTATAACCACGTCTGTCCGCGACGAGTTACGTAAAGCGCGAAGGAGAAATTATGCTCCCGTTACGCACTCGATTATTTATGGCCAGATACATGTATATTGGCGAGTCTCGTGTTTATGTATTGTCAGAGTATCATCTCTCTCTCTCTCTCTTCTCTCTTTTTTTTCATCAAGTGCATTTTTTTTTCAGCGAGTGATTTATTGAACGACGAAATTACGATGCCGCTTTACGACGATGATTATGCTTTTACGTAAATTGATCTGATTATGCCAATGTGGTGGTTAGCGAATGTAATTTTTTGGATCTTAAATTTGGCCGAAATTTAATTATGGTTCTCGTTATAAGGGATTCGATCATTTATCGATGACTTTTCAAGCTGGACATTATAGTCCTTTTAATCGAAATCTTTATAATGTAGATATGTTTACTACCTGGAAAACCGTTTCACTTGCTGTTCCGCTAATGATAAGCTTACATAAATTGAACCATTCTAGATCGTATTATTGATATTATTATGCACAGGCTACTATATAATATTTAAAATAAGGCTTGAACGATAAAATTGAAATCTTAAATACTACTGTAAATTACAATAAAATAACATTTGAAACGCGACCAAGCGATTTATCACACATAATTATACCGAAACACACGAAATTCATCAACCACGCGCATATGAGTCATAGAGCTAATCCCCAAATTATATAGACAAGAAGAAAATGAAGCAGAATAAATGACTGCCCATCAGACGTACTTCCACTTCTTGTGATAGTTGACGGCTCGGGCGACGAGTATCGTGGACATGGGCCGCAGAGCCTTGCCCTGCCCGCCGAAGTAGTACGTCGCTATCGTCCTCAATTCCTCGTTGACTGTGTTGCACATGAGTTCCTGCAAATGTACCATACTCGTTATTACTGAGAAAAGCCGCGTAAATATATATAATATGAATCATGAAGCGCCTGAGCTCTACTACACACGTTGCAAAAGCGGTGCTTCAGCTCGTATATAGAGGATCGGGAAAATGCACGCGGGGAGGGTGATTAATAAATTAGCGGCGTTGAGAAAGCGCGAGAGCGCGTGTGTATGCCACGGACATGTATAGCGGGTAGCAGCGAGGAAAATCGCCAGCGTGCCTTTCTAACCGATCGAACGGCACTAAATAATCGGGTAGCATCGATGCTTCATATGTGTGTGTATGTATGTGCACGCACGCGGAGGAGTTGCAAGAGCGATGCGCGCGTTCACTTTTCGCTCTTTGAATTCCAGACGCGCGGGACACACACACACACACAGACATACGAAAGTCCACGCGTGCGAGCGCGCTGGAATTCGGCCAAAGCCTACTTTGGCGCGCGCGCGCTTGAGCTTCTTCCTTTTTTCCTGTTATCGCTTTCTCTCTCTCTATAGCTCTTTACTTCTCCTTTATTCGGCGTCTCTTCGCGTCATTTTGTTTTTTTGCGGACACGCAGGAACATCGGTTCAATTGCGTGAACGCGAGAGCTTGCGTAATAGTCGAACGCCGCCCCAGACTGTCTATGGCGGGGCGCAGCTATACTATCTCCGTCATGGCTGACTCTCTTTCTCTATTACCTGTTGCGCTTTATGAGCAGCGAATCTAGTTTTATATTGGGCGTAACAGTTAAATAAAGGCTCTACTCTTGTAATCTATATCCATCGCGTCGCTCCGCCGCCGCGAGGAAAATCGACCGGATTGCGTCAGTATTTCTTTTTTCTTTTTTCTTTTATAGCCATAATATAATATAAACCGCACGTATTTGCGCTTTAACGGGTGCTATAATAAATTCGCCCGCGCGCGATTTCTTTAAACGCCGGTAAATTAGATAATAGATCGTCGGCCGAGACGATATAGAATGAGAGAAAAGCGGGTTCTCGCGCGCGCACTGTTACAGCGAATTTTCATTTTTACGCGCAACTATAATATACAGTTTGAAGAAAGTCCCATCGTAATGGAAAGCACGGCGGCGATAAAAGAAAAAACCGCGCGTTCTTACGGCTAAAAACGCATCTTTCCTAGCAGAGTGACTAACCATCCCTGATGCAGCGCTTGTGACGTTCGTGACTGCGTTGCCGAAGCCGCGAATTAGCATCGCGCACAATGCACGCAAGTATAGTCATATATGAATAATGTGGCAGGAGAGTATGTACGTATGTACAAGAGATGAGGTATATGGGTATGGAGGGGGTCGATTACCTTTCTTATGTCTTCGTACACGTCCTTGAGATCATCCTCGAGGAGCTGATAGGGGTCGACTCGGTAGTCAGGCAGCGAGCCCGGCTGTTGCGTCTGCATCGAGCTCATCGCCCGCGCTGCCATGCTCGCATGACAATTGTTGTTGTGCTCGCCGGCGGTGGCTCCTCCTCGAGAGCTCTGCAAACAGACAAAGAGAAAGTATTAGATTTATCTTCAATGATGTATATTATTATAGATGTGTGTATACGCTATATTACGCCCATATACGCAGCTTTTAAGTGTATTATAGAGTTATAGGGATATTATAAAATGCGAACTTATTAGCGGTTAACTATATGCGCCGCGAGTTAGAAATTTTTATTTATCGTCCGAGGCGCGGATTTTCCCGCCGAGATATTTCAACACTGTATCAGGTAGATAGCGCGGAGTTTAAGAGAATATCTATGGGAATTGAAATATAGGAGGTAAGCGGTTAAGTCATCGGCGTTAAATTCTTTGCGGATTATAGATTTCCTAAATCAGCATCCGAAAGGCGGCGGCGTGCTTATTATTATTACCATGCCTGGCTTTTAACGCTTTGAAGTATTAATGGCTCTCTCGCGCGGCAATAAAAGTTAAAGCGAACAATAAAAAAAATTCCATTATTTCTTATATAAATTAATGGATCAGCGCTTGAGCTATTAATTTCGAAGCATATTGATATTGTATAAAAATAAGAAACGGTAAAAATTAATACTCGCTGCGAGGAAAAAAATGTCCAATGTCAAAATTTGAAAAAATTCATTCTTGGAAATTTTTGTCATTTTGTATATACATTAAGATTGAAAAAGTATAGGATGAATTTTTTCTTATTTTATACAATAAGATTGAAAAAGTGTAGGATGAATTTTTTCAACTTTTGACATTGGACATTTTTTTCATTGTATATCGATAAAATTGAAAAAATATAGGAGGAATTTTATCTACTTGTGAAATTTGAAATTTTTTTATTGTACATCAATATAAGATTGGATAAAGTATAGGATGAATTTTTTGAATTCTCAACATTGGATATTTTCTCCCCGAAAAAAAATTTATTTATATTGTCTGGTTTAACTTTTATATATATTTTCGAGGCACCATTTAATGATCTATAAAAAATACATGCGTCAGGTCGACGCACAAATGAGCAGAAAACTTGAACACTTTAATAAATTTCGTACACAAAAAATCGTTCGAAATCGCTTTACAAATTCCCAAAAACCAATAATCCAATCATTCCATTAATCTTCGAGTTCCGTTCGAGGAAAGAAGACGGGAAGTAGGTTGTAACCTAACAGTCACGTCACGTGTCCAAAAAATGAAATATACCTGTATATAGATATATAGGAAGAGGGTATAAATATATTCGCGCGGCGGATATATAATAGTCGAATCCCCGGCAATATTACGGGGAATGCCAAGGCCGCACGGTCGCTAGAAACGTCGGGATATCTCTTCGTGTGACATAAATTACGGTACCTATCGAGGATAATTCGAACGATAAAACTGTCGGGCGACGCGCGAAATTACAAAATCGGCGCGTGCGGCTTGTAATGTATGCGGGGAGAGACGACAGGTAGGTTATACGAGAAATTCGGCGGTCGAGTGTCCACGAGAGATATTCAAAAATACACATATAAAATATCGGGGAAAAAGTATATGTGTGTGTACGTGACATTACAACTCTCGCGTGTTGTTTCTTTCCTGGTTGTAAGCACCCAAGAATGCGCGATGAGGAAAGTGCGCGCTAGACGCTAATATGGTGGAATTTAAATTTCTATTGGTTTATGGGCTGTTGTTCGGCCTCTTCGTTCCCACGAAAATATTGTTTTCCCCAACGTTAAAAATCACCACTACGCGAGCACTGAGAAACCTCCGTGTGCGCGCGCTTTGTTGCTTTACACTTAACGTAATTTCGCCATACACGCTCTTCTTTTAAAATCCCACCGAAAAATGCCGAAAAGAGAGCAGAGCGGCGGCGCATTCAAATGAGCTGCCATATATATATATCGGCAATCCGAGTTTTTCGGAATCGGCGGCGGCGCCGCGTTTCGTGTCACGGTTCGCCGCAGAGACGCGCCGCGTGCAGCGCTTTCTCGTCTGCGTGCGTGCGCGCGCGAGCTGAATAAAGTTGAGGAAAATATACACGCGGAGTAAAGTTTTCTTCTACTGGCCATTGTGCGCCCGGGTATCATCCGTGATTTAAGATATGCGCGAGAGAAAAATAACAGCGCGTGGAGAGAGGAAAAGCCTAGGGGAAATATATATACGCGAGTTTCTGTGTATAATATTATGTACATATGAGCGTCGAGGTTTGCGAGTAGTAGTATGTGCAGGTGCGGTGAGGTTGCCGACGACAGTTGGTTTTCACCGCGGAATACATTATGCCGGCGAATCGTCGCGCGCATTATAGCGCCGAGTGGAAAGAGCGCGGCCGTTCGCCATAAAAAAAAAGTTTTTTAATTTTTGTCGGCGTTGTTTATTTACATATGATGAATCATTATATACAGCGAAAATTATTTTATAATGGTATGTCGTAAAATGTCGGTTTAACAAAACAACGCGATTAAAACAGGTTCTTGTAATGGGCCCGACTAAAACATCTTCCCGAATGAATATGGCCATTGTCGCATGACTTTGCAAAAATGTCAATTATGACCATAAATCACAATCATCCATCGCGTCGAAAATTCCCGCCAAAAGCGGTTCTCTCTTCTCAACAATCGGACCGTAAAAAGTCGAACGTTCGAATTGAGCTGTCGCGACCCCACACACACAACCCTCCCGACGTGGAAAAGTGTCTAACGATCAGCATTTTCTTTCCTAATGGACTTTCCACCGCTTAGCAATCAATTTTAACGACGCTCACTTAAACTTTATATGTTGACCTTTTAATTTTTTCTTTTTTTATCTCTCTCTACCTATACAGTGTCTCTGAGAGTGAAACACCATATGCAATATCCAAGCGTGAGATGTAAAAACGGCGCGGTCTAAGAGAACTTCGCCGATATAGCAACACGATAAGACATATATGTATAAGCAATGGGGAATATTGTGAAAGAAAACGAATGAAGTTTTATATTATTGTCGATGTTGAGCACCGTGCGAGCGAAACATTTATAAACACCGCGCATCATCCATTACTTATATTTATAGTCCGTGCCTTCACACTCACAAACACACTTGAAATCACAATTAGTTACACGACGTTAACTCTCATTTTTTTTTACTACCGCGAATTATTACTCACTATTCGCGCGCGTGCGAAGAGTATATCAATAATCGCGCGTGAAGCAATCCGTACTCGCGCGCGTCGGTGCGAGAATAAAGGAGTTTTGATTGATTCCTCGGATCTCCGAGCGCTATAGAATTCTTCATTGCGGAATGAAAAGCGAGAAAAAGAAGAACGAGAAAGAACCGTCGATGGGAGAGGCTGCGAAAAGCGCGCGCGCCCCGATCGTTAGTCATAACTTTGAGAGGAAAAGTAAAAGTCTACGTGCTCGCAAGTACGAGAGTGAACTTGTCTCTCTCTCTCTCTTACGCGCGCGTTGGCGGCATGAGTGCGCCGCGGTGGAACGCAAACCGCATCGCCCCTCCTCTCCTGCTACACGCGTATAATGTTTTACTCTCGATTTCGTGTAACAGTATAGTAGCCGCGCCGTGTTACACTTTTGCTCGGGACTCAATTAAGGACTCGTAACCTCTCTCTCCCAGGAGTTCTCGACGGTGAGTTATTACGACACCCGCGTCTTAATGTATTCATCGTTTAACGAATCCCCGTGTAGGAACGTCGATTTATCGCAATTATTGTAACATCATGCATCCTGTCGTTAAAGAGGCGCCTATGCATTTGATTGAGACACGAGGTGATCGTTATATCTCACACACCGATCGGTGCACGTAGATTTACATATATTACACTATACACATGAAAAGCTACACAGTAGCTCTCATGATTTTCTCTATATACCTGTGTGACACCGAAAGCCCATATTTTTCTTTTTTACTCTCCGCTTGTGTCGCAACGAGACGGCGGCGTCGGATCCGCGCGTGAGAGAATTTTCGTATCCCATTGAGCCATCTTCTTCTCTCCTCTCGAAGTGTATAATATAAGTAGCTCTATACCGGCCTAAAGGCGCGGTCGCTCATCCGCACTGCATACCTGTAGTATACGCGCGTTCCCACACTGTATATACGCAGACAGCGCGAGAAAAGCGCTGCCAATAGAGGAATATATAAGCCGCTGAAAGGCCGCGGATAATTAAGAAGGTGTAATATATACATATACAGGTACCTAATACACCGCTCGGAGAAAATTGCACGACACGCATGGACACGCGTTCGCGAGAGTCTTGCCCAACGCGTATATAGCTGCGTGTGTATATTTATGTGTAAGTATGTATAATATGCCCCCCCTGTGGAGCAGGACACGCGTGCACCTGTTGGTCTCGCCGTGTGTGGGTCAACAGCGAAGGTTCTGCGACGGCGGCGACTTTCAAACGAGCGCAGGGTCTGGTTCACCCTGCATATATATATGTATATAACACGCGCACTCTATGACTGGCAATTATTTCGTGTATATATGGTAAAGATATAGTGAGCGAGCGCGTGCCTGCAGCGTGTGAGATAGATATGATTGATTGGTTTTATTTGCCGCGGATGCTTGAGCTGAGTAATACGAGGTTATTATAGAGGGACGCGTGACTCCTGATACACTCACGTTGCATATAGTGACAGCGCGTATTAGTATAGATCACACGAGAGGTGCTGGAGAGAAACATTCTAATGTGTTTGTAATATACACGTCGCGCTTTGGTTAATGAACGCAGTGTCCTATTGTAGTATTGGAATTGGAAGTGTCATATATAGAGGATCGAAAAGTGGGAACCGAGGTTTCTTATGGTGAAATGGAGGAGTGGGGGAGTGTAATATGGGGAATATATACATGGGGAAAAAAACGTTAAATTCTACATTTTACACGGTTGATTTAACTGTATAAATGCAAGTTTATTTTACTTTCATACGAAGCAGTAGAAACTGCTTTTAAAAAAAGTAGAATTCACTTTTTAGTAAAGTAAGATTGGCATTATGCTCTGATATGCAAACTTTCAAATAAACAGTAGTTTTTACTTTAAAACTTTTTTTAAAAGTTGATTTTACTGATTTTTCAAAGCTATTTATTCTACTTTTTCCTTATCAAGTTGATTTAACTTGTGAAAAACAGCAAGATTTACTGTTTTTTGTTCCGTGTATCCTTTTCGCAGTAGTATAGGTTTTAGATATGGGTTACTGCCTTGCTTCGGCCGTGACACTTGAAATGTCATCAATAGTGCACAGCTGTGTTTTCCTGTGAGATACGATGGCGAATATTTTTGGTATACTTAGAATTGTTATCGCAATTTCGATTGCCATCGAGAAGTTGCACAGTTCCGTCATCGCGTTTGCGCGCACTGTTATCTCAGCTGATAGAGCCGCAAAAAAAGAACTTCGACTCAGTGATAAGAAATAATAATTATGCAACTGGTGTGTATAAGTTCTGATAGGAAATATACGTGGAGAATCAACAACAAAATAAGTTTTTATATGTACTTAATGGAACGTAGTCGATTGGCAACACCGACGTTATTGTGCGTGCATAATTATGTATAGGGATTTTGAAAATTATATTGCAAGACTTGTAGAAACATTCTTACGACTTTCCAGAAAAATGTTAATGCTCCCATAAGTAAATGAGTTCCAGTTCTTTTTCCTTTTTTTTTGTTTCCCTGCGTACACACACGTGCATGCAACGACGCAGCGGCGCGGCACTAATAACTGCGATTGTTAGCTTTCAAAAAAATATATATCTGAAAAAAATATCTTTATAGAAAGCACGAAAAGCAAGAGTGGAGGTTTTTATCGCGAAGAAAATTAATTTGGCTTACATCCCGGATGTTGCACTAGGTACATTAAAGGTCAATCAAAACCGGCTTTTACAAGCCTAATAAAAGAAAAAATATAATAGAAAAATTTTCATTTCACGATGAATTGTACAAGAGAGAAAGAAAAAAGGCGTGTGGAAATGGATTTCTAATGTCATTTTCGCGTGAAACGAGTTACATCACTCGAGCATCTTACATAGATTATATTCGATTAGAATTACTTAATATACGTAACGGGCTGCAACAACTTCATCAGCGCTATGAATTTTCAATCGGCGAGGATTTAGCCCAAATTAAGGTTTCGCTTTCTAGAATTTAAGAAGCTCTGCAACATTTAAACTTTCTTATATCTATTAAGTTGTAACAGGCATAAGTGTAGCACATTATGAGCTCTCACTCTCTCGATGTCTCGGTAATGAGTTAATTAATAATCAAATGAAATCGACATTGCAACGCGAGCGCGCGCGCACACGAAGCCAAAACCTTAAGGAGGCTCGAGCGGTCTAGTAGACCTAACGCTATGAATATTCTTTACAAAAATTCATTTACACATTCCAATCTGAAAATTTATGTGACAGGAAAAAGGGTTCTTTACAATTAGTTCAAGGGGAGGTGCCGAAATAAAAATTAAAAAATTTTCAATACCTACAAAGTTATATATGCAATTGTTTATAAAATTCAGTGATAACTCTACAAACAATTGCTTATAACATGGCAGGTTGTAAAAATGTTTTAATTTTTATTTCAGTACCTTCCCTTGAACTAATTGAACAAGGAAGAAAATGAGACTTTGCAAATCAAAATTGAATGAAAAACAAAAAAGATTATCTTTTCTTATTGAATTTTTTTTTTTAATGGACAAAAATGTTTCCCGTTATGTTAAGAACCCTTTCTCCTGTCATATCAGTTTTCAGATTGGAATGTGTAAATGAATCTTTGTAAAAAAATATTGGGTCTACTAGACCGCTCGAGCCACCTTAAACAGCTAACGTCTTGCCGAGTCTTCTCGCGCGGCTTGCCATATAAACATCGGCGGAGATAAGAATGCCGATTGTTTCGCGGTTACCCCTGACATTAAGTCAAAAGGCCGCTCCGCATATAGATATATATGTACTATATATACTACTATAACGTGTAAATTCAGATGACTATTCATGACTTTCGAGAAATACAACAACGTTTCGTTTTTGATATACAAATAAAAGTATAAAGTGTACTCAAATCAGTCGACAGGATCTTTTAATTCTATATTTATACGGGTGATTTTATGTGAACTGATAAAGGTCGAATTTATTTAATATCTCAAAATTTTTTATTTTTTCAAAAATCCTCAATTTTCATTATTTTTTTACTAAAAAACTTGAAAATTTTTGTACAGCACATTAAATGAGAAAAAGTTTGCAAATTCTAAGTAATATTGTTGAGATTTTTCCAGATCGATAATAACTATTTTGCTAATTTATACGTAACAAAACATCATTCAAAATACGCTTCTTTCTCAATATCCCTCACCAAAGGCTAAAAAATTTATACAAAATTTATACAAAAAAAATTACAGGCAATCAAAAATGTCAAAACTCTGTTTTTAACCAAAAATAGAGGTTTCTCAGTTTTTTGGCAGTTGTAATATTCCGTAACTTTTTTCAATTTTGAAATCCCATTTCCATCAAGATCTCATTTTAAAAGTAAGATTTTGTATAAATTTTTTAGCCTGGTCAGAGATATTAAGAGGTGTTTTGTTACGTATAAATTAGTAAAATAGTTATCATCGATCTGTAAAAATTTTGAGCAATATTACTTAGAATTTGCAAACTTTTTCTCATTTAATATATTTGTATTTTGGGGCCAATTTGGATTGAGAAAAAAAATTTTGAACAATTTTAAAATTTTGATTTTCATTAGTTCACATATAAAATCACTCATTATACTTTTTTTTACCGATCTATTCAGCTATTTTTATGCCAACTTTTCGAAATTACATAACTACGTTAATGAATTTGTTGAGGAAGAGAAAAGCGAATAAATAAAGGCATGGCGTTATCCAACGTATATATACGCGAGAGTTGCAACAAAGAATAAACCCAAAAATTTAACGGACGTATTATTCAGATTTTAGAGAATCCTATTAGTTACACGGGACGAATACATAAAGCATTGCATCACGAGAGATTCGTATAAGAATAACCTTCGTACGCAAACAATAGTTACAAAAAAAAACAATTTTCACAAACCACCTGCATTGCTTCACCTATAAATATTTCCCTTCCCGAGCCATATTAAGCTAATTGCTCGTATATAAATAGAGTTATGCTCGTGCTGAGTAACAAGATCAATTAATGATATTACGGGGAATCGAACGAGAGACCGGATTTCGAAAATTCCCAAGGAAACAAGCAAGCCGCGTTAGAGTTTATTTGAACTTATTTGAATTCACGCGACTTTCACTGATCGGAAGTGGCAGCCGGATCACACACACAGCCGGCGGGCGCAAGCTTGTCTCTCTCTCACACTCTTTTGCGGCAGGCCTCGCGTATACGTTATATGAGGAAACGGCGAAGAAACGGGCCTGAGAACATTTTGGAAACGCAGGCACGTAACTTTCGTCTCGCTATGTGTGTATGTGTTTTGTATCTCGTCTCGCGACCTCTCGCCGCGGCGAAGATGAAATACAGTCTCGCGGAGGAAGTGTCGCATAATTTATACGACTCTTAGCTGCCGAACTATCCCTGTAACGCGTGGGGGTTCAAAAGTGGTAGCGATTTGCGGTAAACGCGCGTAAAGTCAAAGATGCAACTCAAGTCATTAGCGTTGCGCATATTTAGTTATTAATTCTAATGAACGGTGGAAAATAAAGGTAACTCGCTTATTGGCTGCAGGGGAACGCGGTTGTTGTGTTAATATTATAGTAACCTACTTATAACGATTATTACTAATGCAATTTACATGTAACGTTTGCTATTTAACATTCCCAGCCGCATGAAAATAAATCACTTTTTCTGCAATGCGCGCGCCTTCGCTTTTACAACTTATAGGCACAGCTGTGGTTTCTCGTTATTTTTAATGATTTATATTATACGTGCTATTTAAAATGTGAAAAAAAAGTTGGGTTCAAAAAAATTAAAAAGAATTCTTAATCGATATTGCACTAAATATAAATTTTGAAATTGATTTCCACATTATGCTTCTTTTGATATATTATCGCTGTACATCTGCATAATTATCTTATCAATGTTCACACGAAATACATTAAAATTAAAGTTCATTCAAAAGTTACGCAAAGATATGAAATTTTCATCAATGAAAGAAAAAAAACGAATTTTCATGAATGAAAGAAACGTCAACCGAACGAATCATTAAAACAAACTGACTTAATCGCCTCGACACAAGGACCGCACGCGCGCGTTCCAAAATTCCTGGGAATTGAACAATTTTCTCCATAAATTTCGTGAATAAGAGAAGGCGGATGAGACAGAGACAGAGGGACAGACGGACACATAGAGGGAGACATCGGAGGAAGAATGTGAAAGTGGTCTAGCCCGAGGCTTCGTCCGGCATTTCGTCAGCCGGCAGCAGCAACGCCGCGCGGCAGCGGGCGACACATCGTGTCTCTGCATCATGTGTATATATATATACACACGCGAGGAACCGGACCGCCACGAAGCCGCGAACCTATACCGCAAACATTCTTAACGACGACTCGCGCTCTCTTTCATACGCCTCTCGATGTGCGCACACCTACACGTACACTCGACTTTCCGTATTCATGTTGGTATATATACTTCGATGACGAGCCCTCGTTCATTCACGGTTTTTGGCTTTTGAAAAAGCGTCAAGTTACGAGCTCTATATATGTGTAAATCGCGAATGGGCACAGATTATTATGCAGCCTTTCTCGGACATTGAGTAAGAGATTGGTCAGCGTGCGGCGAGGAAGGCTAATCTGTTCGCATGTAGGATAAACAAATTTATCTTTATCATCATTTGTCATAATAAAGTATAAAGGCGAATTAAGTTTTCTAAATTAAACGGTTTTTTTTCGGTGTTTTGGTAATACAAGAGTCAGGAAATTCGATCAAGGTGTGTGAATAATTATAATAAACAACAGCCACTATTGCCATTGTTAAGGAAGCTATATGGAAATTAATTATGTATAAGTTATACAAAAATGGGCTATTTCGGGATTTCCTTATATACGGATATTACGACGACTGTGCAATAATTAATACCTCCCTTGGAATGTTCATGAATGCTTAATCAGTTTAAAAATAGGCTTGAAATTATAAAAAATATATATAAATAGTTTACCGAGAAACTTGGGTTATACAAAATTTATCGAAATCAGTGTAATTTCGATTAATTAACCCATTTGATTTAATGTCTCTGCGTCGCTCTATATCTAAGCCTAATTAGGAAAAACCTATATAATTATATAATTGATGACCGAACAAAATGAAGATATCAACCTCTGAAAATCTCTAATTAAGCCGTTCGTTTTACCACGCGGAGAGCGCATAAATCAGAGAACGAGGAAATATATCACCTCACCGAAAGGTAAAAAAAAAAATTTTCTTTCAAAATAAAATCCCTACAACACAAAAAATCGCTCTTCTTTATTCTTCGCATTAACAATGCACTCCGTCCGCGCGGATCTATATATAGAATTCCAGATTCCCATCCCGCGCGGCAAAGCTCTCCTCTCGCACGCAAGTTTACACAGCGCTATACAGACAGGTATGCAGCTACACCAACAGTGGTACATCCGTCCCCCTCGCGACTGGCGCACTTAAATCGCGACTGCCTCTACAGTATACCGGTTACAATTGGAACCCCTCCTTCACCTGGAGGAAAAATGCGGCCACCCCTGGCAACAAAAAGGGCAGGAAAAGCCAAGGTCGCATGCTACACGGACCTCAAATGGGACTAACCTTGAGACGTTATTTTACGCCTCCTCTCGCGTGCTTGCAAAAAGGGTAAAAACGCGCGCACTGCATCGCGGTTTATATATATACGTCTGCGAATCGAGGGGGAAGATCACGCGGGAATCGTGACAGTGCACCTTCTCTCCCAGAACAAGGGGAGGAGGAGACAAAAATGTATAATAACGAGTACTCTTGAGACAGAGAGGAGATGCTGCACTCGCGCGCAGTGTATATACCTCGCGGCTGAATTAAGGCACATAGGCCGTACGTATACCGGAGAGTAAAAACGATTACGATCGAGAGAGCCAGTCGTCCTTGGGAACGCTCTCCCTATCTCTGCGGGAAAGAGAGAGAGAGAGAGATAGAATCGTCGTATAGAGCAGCCAAAGTGCGAAGCGCTCGCAAGTCCAAAGAAGTCCTACTCGCTCGCTCAGGCGCGCGCGGGAGAGGCACACAGACGCTGAGTGCGCGGGCTTTCGCAACGCCTAGATCGCGTGCCTACCGCTGCACACAGCCTGTCGCAACATATATATATACAACGCGAGACCGAAGACTCGTACACATATGTGTATATATAGATATATACACGCGGGACACACGCTCGACCACCTGCACGTATCTACATCATTAGATTTTTCTCGCGCATCCTTCGTTGTATTCGCCCAGTTCCGCTCGCCCCCTGAGAGACTGATCTCGCGCGCGACGTTGCGTGACGAGACGCTGCACCTGAACGCTTTACGCACGCCTGCCTTTTTCTGGCCACGCGTGTGGATGGTTAAAGGACGCCGCGGCAATTATTTTACAAGGTATAACACGCACTCTCGTATATATAGGTATATATGTGTAATTATCGCCGCGCGCTGTACACGCCGACGATTTATAATGCCTAATTGGCCGTAATAAGTTGTGTTCTGGGTTTAAGCGACTGCAGTCTATGTATGCGGGGTCGATGATACCGATCGGCATTGGCTTTTTTTTTTAAACTGATACACTTTGAGGCTCTAATTCGTGTTATTAAGGCTCGTTGCACAAATAGACGAAAAGAAAAAAAGAACGCGCGTACATGTGAAGAAAATAGGGTGATTAAGAGGTTTTTTGCCGGCTGCAGCCGTTCCAGAAAAACACCAAGACGCATCATGCGGCAGTAGCGCGGGACCTCATACACGAGTCAATTATTAGGCAACCGCACAAAGGATCTCTCTCTCTCTCAAGGATGTGATTTATTTTATGAAACGCGTATAAACGTATATACGTCGGTACGTTTATACTCGGCGTGTAATAAATATTATAGCAAAAGCGGGAGAGAGAACAATGTTTGCTGCTGTATGTGTATATACTTGACGTAAAAATTACTTTTAGGAGACGTTAAGTGGATTTTCAATGATAATAAAGCAATTAACACTTCAATACCGCGGCTGTATAGATAATACATCACTAGGTAGTATATAGCGGTCGTATTAGTATATACCTAACTTTAAAATCATGTATTTGTCATTCAAATTGCCGAAGGCTCTGACATTATACATATTTTGAACCCACGTGTCTGTGTCAACATTCTATTTTCCACGCATCATAGTATAATAAATGTTGTATTACCTATACTACGAAACAATATATTTAAAGAACTCGCAGGCTACAAAACCAGGCTTTAACTGGAAACGAAAATGACAACAACAAAAAAAAGCAGGCTAATGCGATCACATGGGTGTGTGTGTATACGGGGTCGATAACGGCTGGTCAAACGTGCGTAAGAGGAGAAAGTGCAAGAAGTTGCATTCTCGTATATATACGCAGAAGGAGGAGAGGCCGCATGCAGGGGGATTGTGGCAATCGCGTCGCGCGTCAAATAGCAATCCGTTGTATAAACATTCTTCCGAGCGCTCGGATTTCAATGAAACAAGCGCGTCTACACTGCACTTGCTGGGATTTCGGCTGTAACGGTCGTGCTGGAGCGTATCGAAACGCATACGCCGGATGGGCCAGATATCACTCGCCGATGTAATTTGAATTGCTGATTAGCGCATGGATCTTTTTATTTGTGTAATAGATGTAGGGATCGGACCGCAGCGCGATGTGTAGATAAAGGAAAAGTGGAACGAGCTTTATTAATTTTCGACCGATGTAAGGTTGTATACGTATGTGTATGTATAGTGGAGAGATTTTGGGTCGTCTCGGGTGGTCGATGCTATCAATTACCTGGATTATGGGGTTTCCATATGGTGAAACAAAAAAAAACGAATTATGTTAGTAGTACACGGTATACATATATAATAATTAGCTGATCTGGGCGTGAAAATGAATAGACGTGCGTAATGAGTAAATCATAGATATATCGTTTTGACGTGGAAAAAATATTTGTAAGCGTGTAATTGTCCCAGTTATTTAAATCAAATTCTACACCTTGTGTCATAATGAGTGTGTAATTATATAGTTAACGTAAAAGTATACCAGAGTTTCCGAGAAAAATAGAAAAATTGAATATCATCGAGATATACACATGGCGATTATTAGGATAAGAAGAAGAAAAAAAAGCTATTAATAAATCAACACATTTTTAGCTTCGAAACGGACACAGACGGACCGAGTTGTCCTTACACCCCGTGACTTTGCACAATCGGAATAAAGATACGATATCTTATATATGATAATATTCCATTGAGTCACTGGAATTCGCTAAACACTAAACACGCAACGCTGATTATATAGTTATAAGCAGATGGGATTTTTAAATTTGCATACATTCGAAGATGTCATCACACCGTAAGAAAAAAAAAAGTTGTCACTTGTATCTTACACTTTAAGCTCCAGAGGTGTCTTTGTGAAACATTTTCTCAATGTAAAAGGTAATATTCTTCGATAATTTATTGTATGCATGGAGGATAATTTTTTTTTTAATAAAGATAATATTTAATAAAAACCTAAGATTTATGAATAATTAATAACCTATAAAGTATATGGAATGACAATAATGAAAGAATTAAGTAAACTTAGTTAGCAAATACCTGATAAAAGTTAAAAGTATAAAGTGAAAATATTATACAGTACTTAACGTACAAATTTTTCAGAGCGCATCTATACTGATAAGTGCAATCACGATTGTAGCAACGCTGTAATACTTTCACATTTATTAATCTTATTTCAAAACAAAAAGATTAGTATATATCCGTATATAATTAAGCGTTATTAAGCTGGTAAATTCAATTTAGTTTGTAGGTTAATATGTCGGATTTCGGAACAAGATAAAGTAATTAATAATTGAATAAAGTGTTTACATTTTTTTTTCTCAAAGGCTATCATCTGGTCATTATCATTATTTTTCATAACGAAGATTATTGGAGACTTAAACAGTAGCTCGTTCTTAACGCACGTCCCATCGACTTCATTAAGAACCAAAGCCATATGTGTCCGAGATGCAAAACACTGATACAACAATAATTTCATGTAACTATTCACAACAAATAATTTTTTTTCCTCGCGGACGTTAATTTTTAATTAAATCGAACGCATATATATAATAACTCGCAGCGAAACGTTGTCGAAAAAACAATATAAAATTTAATTTTATACCTCGGCACGCAGTGAAAGTTCGCGCATCGAGAACGGCGTTGTTAATAATAAATATACGAGCTTTTTTTCTCCCCCCGCTCTCCTCACCCGAAGCCTCAATACGTCTCTGTAAACAATTCTGTCACTTTCTTATACGTTTAATATATACTATACTTAACGCTGGAAAAACTCGCCGCGGCGAGTGCATCAACAGCACTTACACACGCACGTATATGTATATCCAAGAAAGTTGAAATTTAAAATAGAGAATCCCGCGGAGTTAATGAAAGAGATTTAAAACCAGTTGTAAATCAGCACTCGCTTTCAGCGCATTACAATAAGACCATAGCCGGGAAACTATATACCTCGGTGCGGGCGATAAGGAAAAGGGCTCGCGACACAAAAGGACTACAGGATCTTCCCCTCGCCAAGTAGCCGTGCATACGTGCCTCTCCTCACACGCGCTCTCCTGTATTTACACACACACATATAAACATAGCGAACGAGGAAAAAGCTACATGTATGCTGCAGGTATTTTTGTATCTCCCAACGGCGCGGCGGCGTGAGAGCGACCTTGATTCACGCTCGGGCGCGCGAGGATCCGCGCGCAGCATCCGTTTATCGCGCGGCAGCCGGGGGGCCTGCGCGCGCGGATTGGAAATGTGGGTCGCGCGCCGTCTCGGCAGGTAGATATGACTATATAGCAGCAGCACATACAGGCGCGATAGTCTCGCGAACGAAAGGAGAAAGTGTATTTTCCCTCTCATTGTCAGTCAGCGCCGCCGGCCGTTTGTACGTGTATACATGTATACGAATGTGCCGGCGAGCGCAGCTGCGAGATGCCGCGATGAGAACGGTGAGGATAAGAGAGTAAGAAGAGTATAAAGAGGGAGGTAAGGTGATTATGCCCTGGTGTACGTATGTGCGTGTATAATGGAGCGAGTTTTGAGCTGAGAGAATTATTATCGTGAGGAGATTAGGGATTTTTGTAGACGGTGGAATGCCGTGTGGTTAATGGCGTGTATATATGGGTGTACTTTTGTAGCCGGAGGATGTGCTCGATTTATATTCGCTATATACTTGGTAATTATTGTATATATCAGTGCGACTATAAAGATCCTAGTTGGTTATTGCATGATGGCAATTTCGTCCAAAATTAAGTGTCGCAGAAACCCAAAGCCATTTGCCTCTATAGTTTATTTATTAAATAAAAATCGTTACTCTTTTGCAAACTTTTAGCATAAAATTTCCCCCCCACGCAATCGTCCCTACGTGCGCTTACACACGTACGAGTTCCTGTACAGCCTTATCAGGCGGGCGGGCGGTGGACTCGCAACTTCCACAATTGGAGCATCGACCTCCGAGAAATATAATACGAGAAATCCACGGGCACATATACGCCAACGATCGCGCTGTATCGAGCCGTCGTTGCGGGGGAAAAGCGGGAAAACGCTGCTTTATGCTACTACACTCATATGTCCGTGAGAAGGTCAACGTTCTGCGCTATATACGCGTGCAGTAAGTATATACAACGCTGCAGATGCTGCACGCGGCATGAGGATTTTTTTCGCGATATATATATATATATATATCGATCACACGATCACGCGCGTTTTTTTCCCTCCCAAGAATTGTGTGCAAATGACTGGGCCGCGCGGTGTGTATAGGTAGGTCGATTACGATCATTACGCGTACCGTTACGTTATTATACATAGGTGTTGGCAGCCGAGCGCTGTTTTTTTCTTCTTTTTCTTTTTTGCTATTATATAAAAAAGTGCGTTTAATGTTATAGGAGAAGATGCAATAGTGCGCCTGCGTGTATTATGCGCAAAAAAATGATGATGCAGAATTATATATATCGGGCGGATTATTACGACACTACAATGTACACATAGAGGTGCGTGCAGCGCGCTCGCTTTATTATCTGCATAATATTATAATGGTAAAAAGTAAAATCGTTCGGAGCTATTCTATAATACTTAATAGATAATACCGACGCGGATTATAATATACGCGCGTGAGTTTATTATGTTACACTCGCGCTCATGAAATGAAACGAATGAAATTCTCTCGAAGTTTCGAGTCTGGAAGTTGCAAAACACGCCTCGAAACATCCTTGGAAAGAATTTTTTTTCGTCATGTAGCATCATTGCCCATTTAATTGCAGCTGAGTCATCGTCACGTGTTTATATTATATCGGTATGTCCCTTCGGAAAGGGCGATTTCATCATTTTACCCATAAGCAGCGGTCAAGAGCACGTACAGCCCGCACACTATACGATACAAAACCTGCCGTATCACGCGGCGTAAACACATTTTATAAATAAAGCGCGAGAAAAGCCGAATGTTAAGAACAACTTTCACTTGTTTAGCTTCCAGAGCGCTCGCGCTTGTTACGCTGCACCTGTGTGTATATGGGAACAGCAAAAATCTCATGCAGCCGCAGCAGCAACCGGTAAACAACACCCTGCGGTACATACTTATCTATGATATAGGCATTTTCGAGAGCCCGCGTAACACCGAGTCTAGGTCCACGTGACCTACGCAACGAGTCAAGGTAAGCGAGCGAGCGCCGTGGCTTGAGAAACCATCGATCATCGGCGCGTCGTAGTCCAAACAAAGCCTACTGTGCGTTGATGTATACTTATATACACATCATCTTATACTGCAACCGAGCGGCAGGATGATTAATGAAGATTTTCACGCGCACGCCTTAATATATTAATGCGCGCGCCACCCATTTACCTCGCAACGGTCTCTTGCAATGGTTAAGTGCACGCGCGAGCCGTTATTTTATTTTATAGCTATCTACACTCGCGTATTAGGCGGTCGAGTTGCGTATCGCGATTTTTGTCTTTCATAACAACGAAATAACGCTGTATTCTTATATATTGACCGGTGAATCTTCCACGGCCTTTGCAGAGCGGATCAGTCTTATCGATAAATAGCCTTCCGCGTATATAGCGCGGTTTTTTTTTATCGCGGCTGGAACATCTCGTTATTAAAAATAAGGACGCGCGCACTCGCTTATATCCTTGATAATGCTAAAGCGCTGCAGAGTTAGTCAGGCTGCTAAATTAGCGAACAATCCGCTCGCCTTCTTCCTTTTTATGTAATCCTACTCAATACAATGTTTATCGGCGCGGCATATCGCTGACCTTAACTCTTGCTATATACCAACTCGCACACATCTTTCAATGCTGCTAACTATAACCATACAGTCGCTCGCGAAGAACTGAAGAAGAGAGGAGGATGTCTTCCCGCCAGAAAATCGTGGATTTACGAGCCACGTGTCACATATTCGGATAATTGCCATCGAGCGGTTCCTTCAAACGTTACTTATATACATATTTGAAAAGCACTTGAATTATTCATGCGGGCCGAGATCGTTGCCCTTTATATATTCCCCAAACTTGTTTTTTCAACCCATAGATGTATATAGGCACCTACCTCGCGCTAAATGACCAATAGTCGAATTTTTTAGAAAAGCGCGATGGGATACACGCGGAGCGTTAAGAACTAAAAAAAAAAGTTCGACCACGCGGGCCATATAATTGTACAATTTTAACGCTACACGTATGTATAAGCGTGCTCTTAAATCACGTTTACGTTGTACCTTCACTTCGCACCGAAACACACCGCGGACTTTCGCAGTCCACACGTTAAATCTCAATCCTCTTCCACCGTACTCTCCCCAATTACCGCCGAATATATCCCGACAAAAATTTCGCACGCCGACTGTCCTCGCTTAATTCGCAACGTAAACATCGTCGCGGGGACCGGCAGACGTATAGATCCACATACTACTCACACACAAGGGAGCCCGAAGCCGCGCTGCTGCACTTTCCCGAGCTCTCGCAGGCCGTCTGTACAGGTACAGCCAGCGGCGCGCATCGGCGCGCACGTGCCAACGATCGAGAAAGTGCGTTTCCATGTTCCTCGCATATATATACACGTACACACACGCGTGCGTGCATTTTCAAGACCGCGATAAAAAAACCCTATGGCAGATGTGCATATACGAATATACGTCGTATATATGATGTGTATTGTATAGTATACTGCAGCGCTCCGATGCACCGGCTGATGGGTGGCTTTTGTCGCCAAGCGATCGAACGGGGGACACAGAGAGAGAGAGAGGCGTGTATGTGTCGTCTCGCCGAGTATAGGTGTATTACGAAAATCGGAGAAAAATTTCTCTCCGAGCGAGCGCGGCGAGTATATGTGGTGAGCGGCTTTCATGGGTGTAATTGTGCGCCATAGGGAGGGTATATATGGGTGTGTGTGTGTTTGATTACGTCGTTCCTGTATGGGAGGTGATATAGACGCGCACGACCTCGATCATGTATTATATATATCGGTGATTTAGGCCGGAAGAAGAAGGGCGCGTCGAGGTACCGACTTGTGTGTGTATATAATGATATGGAAGTGAGCTCTCGTCATGCGCTGTCTTGTAACCCGTTTACCGTTCTAAAACGTGATTCCGGACACGATAAAATCCAGAAAATTTCAAAACCATTTTAATCGGAGATGAGAAGCGGGTCACCCACTGAGCGCCTATATATTTATTATATATGCATCGATCTTCGACATCTCGTAACAGAGTGCATCCATGCACTTACAATCACGCGCATACAACTATAAATCATCGCCGCGCCGGCGAGCTATATGTGTGAGAAGCCGCCGCGCGAATCCGAGGGAGAAAGTAATTAATCAAACTCGCGCACTGATATACACAGTATTCGACGAGCTCGCAGAAAGTCCGCTTCTCAACAGGTGCGTGGCGAGCTGTAGTGTGTTATGTCTCGATCGTGGAATTTCACGAAGTATAGAGTCTCGCCGCCCCCCTCCGCGTTCTATACCCCGCGTGTACATGTCGCGCTCTCCGAAAGAGAAAGAATCTCCTTGAACGTGACCCATTTCTCCGCGCCGGCCAGCAGTCGAGCCGTGCGCCGCTGCCGGTGTGAGTATATATATGCGCTATAAGCAGAAAGAAAGAGAGAGATGGTCTCGTGGACGCGCTTCGTTTCTTCGATTTTGAAAGATTCGTCGTGCGTGTGTGTATATACATAAGCGTACAGGAAAGCGTAACCGTTTTAAGATTTAGGCTTCCTTTTTTTAAGTGGATTTGTAGAAATTTTGGGAGTGTTATATATGGGTGGTCGATGGGAAAATGATTGTTTACGCGGTGTTACTAATTGGTCGGTACACATTTATTGAGAGAAAATATATAGTCGTAGACTGGTAGGATTGGATTATCCGATGAATATACGGAATTTATAGAGCAGTTTATTAAATTTGAAATGTGCGCCGTTTACTTTGAGAGAAAGACAAAAATTTGTAATGGCGCACTTTCTATGTTTAAGTAATAGTATTGCAACGGCGGGTTGAATAAAATTATAGAATATTCGAAACGTACAACTTAGTAAACATATCGGATATATAGCCGCACTTTCAAATCGGACTAATTTTATTTTATTCCTATATATTCATCGAAATGTTACGACGTTTATCTGTTCTACGTAAATTTAATAGTTATTGATTGATACAAATTTGTATGACACAAATAAAATTGTATTAATCTTAATTAGATTTCTCAACGCTCAAAAAACAATTTATCTCTTGCTGTCCATTAATCATCAGTATAACCATAAATACAATTTGTTCAACTGCATGTGGCTCCAAATGATTACACAATCTTTAAGTAGTAGTAATAATTTAAAATTAAAACTGCTAGCAACAAACAGTAAAATACATTTTAATTATTTTATATATTGATGAAATAAAAGATTTAAAGGCACAACGATAAAAGTAATTAATATTTTTATTATTACTAATCAAAATTAACTATAGTTTCCCGAGCTTTTAGAACGAACATGTCATCATTATATAAAACGTTTAGTGAATTCTTGCTACATTCGCATAATTATGTAGAATATTATTAAAATTAAATTATATCGATTAAAACCAATTTAGATGGGTTATTTTAAAATGTTGATTGTATATTTTATAAACGCGTAAGATAACGGGTATTTTGGGTCACGTCGTGGGTATTTTATGTTTTTCAGCGTTTTCATTGATTTAATCTCATGACAACTTTTAAAATTACCATATGTATATGGAATGGCCAATCATTTCCCATAGAGATAAATCCTATTAAAATCAGGTCTTAATACTGAACTGTGTGATTCACTTTAAATGATTACTAAAACATCATCTCTATTCAAATGAAGATGTCCCATTTCGTGGAACATGTAATTTAAACCGTCTAAAATATCTCTTAAAATTATCGATCGCAATTAAAACCCACGAGCTAGTTTGTGATATTTTAAATTGATTTTACAAAACCAAATTAAAACTACTTTATTCGTTTAGAACATCCGATTGTTCCATCTTGTCCAAATTACTACTTACTAACTAAAAAATGTAAACTCTCCACAAATGAAATTCAAACAATTCTACTGACAACGTACATATAACGTCACTACCTATGCTTACACCGATGATCTATACATCTTCCGCGTGTGTAATGATTCTTTTGCGAGCTAAATGTTTGCCCATGCAAATGTAAACAGCGTTCGTACGGATGCTCGTAAAATTTAAAATCACCAGATTTCCGCGAACTTGTTAAACGTATATAGTCCTACCCTCGGCGACAAAGAACCGAGTGCGAGCGAACAGATTACATCTATAACGTACAAGCCTTAAACCGCGCGCGAATATAGGTCTGACGAATCGCCGATGTAAGCTACTGAAACGCCGCAGGAGCGCTCTGGCATCTATATAATACGAGCGCAGCTGATATAAACGCGCGCGTGCGAGAAACCGATCAGCATAGCCACGTCCTTGCGGCGCATCCGAAATCCTCTTCCTGCGACGCTCACTCGCGCGGAAGGACCTTGGCGTTTTTCGGTTTTGCCAAGAGCGCGTGGCGACTTTCCCGCCGTGGCTACGGACAAGATCACGGAAGTTTATGGTTATTTACAAGGCAATGAGCGAGTATCTTTCTGACGTTCTTATGCGGAAAAAAGGAGGTTTGTGTATAAAACATTTGCGTACAGGCCGCGGTGGTTGTAGATGAATTGTGCAATATATCACGAGGTGGCCGTTCGATGCTGGGTTTTGAGACATCCGCGTGTCCTTCCTGGGTTTATTTGTTTTCACGTGTATGGGTGAATGGCAAGTAGGCTTGACCGTAGCGTATTTATTGTAGGAGCATGAGGATGTAATAATGGGTTATACTGTGAGTGTTTTTTGATAATATAATCAGAAGATTTTTTTAGACTTTTGTGTATACATGTTAAAGCTAACCGCTTGTAAGAAAAAAACGATTATACATTCAAATAACGAATTTATATACGGAGAAAGAAAAAAAATCTTCTATCTATATTCACTTGACCCCTTTGTACTTAGTTTACGTATGAAAGAGTTCACGCGCTAAAGCGTGACTTTCAGTCGTTACATGCGCGCGGATTCGAAAAAGAACCGATTGCGAATGCCAGTTTATGTTGGTTTGCATCTGGACAAATGTTTGAATTTCTAAAAGTAAATAAAATTATGATTATATGCCAATGCGATAAGCCACTGAACACGAGTATGCACGTTCAAATAATCCGTAGCCAATAAATTGCATCAATATTCAAATTAAAGAAGGTATTTTTTTATACGCCCATCAGTGATGTTATAAATTACTCGTCAGGATGTTTTTGTTTTGCCGCATTAATTTTCCTCGTTTTGCCAACCCGATGATCAATAATTGATTATACAGCTGAGCAAACTCGATTTTCGAACAGGCGGGTTGTTAAGCGATTATAAAAACCGATAGTCAACATTTTATTTTTTTAACAAACTTTTACAAAAATTATAAATTTTAATGTTTGACTTCTTCTGGAAATCTCAAATGTGAATAACAAATTCTTTTTTTCGCTCGCGCGTAAAAAACCCGGGCCTGAGGATAAAAATTTGAATGTAAAAGGCGAGCATTACGCGACTACACATTCGTTTCTTCTTCTTTCTTTTTTGTCACGAAAAATTCATAGATTTCTTTTTAGAGGCGCGGTTCATAAAAGAACAGTAAAAAAAGGCAGGGAGCTGACAATAGGTAAAAATTTTGAAAGTCCAGCTGTCGTCGTCGCCTCAAGGCCCCAAACGGTATTACACACATATAAATTCGACGGGAGCCGGTGTGTACGCGCGGCCGCAACGTCAAATTACTTCGCTTTAAAGACAATATAAAAGCCCCTGTTCACTTTGACCATTGCCTCGAAGCTGTCAAAGATCCATCAACACACTGCTACACGTGTGTGTGTGTCGCTCATTTACATGGCGATATAGCCACCGCGCGTACGCAGATCTATTGCGACACTTGTGCGCGCGTTCTTTCTTTTTTTTTTTAAGTGCGCAGCACTCACCGAGAGAGTGAGTACGCAATAAACTAACCGTGTCTCGGGGGTTCGATTATCTCGCGCTCTCTGCCGAATACACGGAAAACCGCGGTGAAAAAGAACAATATATATTATAACGTATTTATTACACATGCTGCGTGTAAATCACAGTAGTAATATAATATAGCGAATCGGTTGCGTGTATATTATAGGATATCGGTTGATGAGTAGGTATAAAGCGCGTGTGTCGGTCGCATCTCGTTGATTTGTATTCGGCAATAGTCGCGCGGAAGACGAATAAGCGAGGCGCACGCGCGCGCAACGACGCTCTCAAGGCCATCGGTGTCTGTGTATTTATAGGTATAGCATAAAGCACAGCGACGTGCCTCATGGTGTCACATGTAAGTGATGAGCAAGGTGCGCTTTGAATTTTTTTTTTCTCCTCTTTTCTTTTTCGTTCGTTCGCTCGTCTGTCTATACACTTAGCGTGTACTATACCTCTCCCCCGCGAGTATAGACGTCACACATAGAGAACCTCAGTCCCATTCGAATCAGGATAGACGAACGGTTACACGTGCGGGCTTTTGCGAGCGAACTCTTTTTTTCTGGTCTTTCCACCGATCGCGAGTGTAACACCGGAATCCAGATTTCGGCGCGGGATGCTTGTGTGACGTGCGATCTCTGTTTTGTAGTGCGCCTATTACTATACGTGACAAGGTTCACCGGTATAGTTTATTAACATTTTTTTGTTTCAAGTACCCGGGAATAATGCACCGAATTTAGATAACAAAATTTGTTTCAACTCTCATTTATATTATAAGAATATTCATAAGTCCCAAGCCTGATACTATACAAAAGCGTTACATTATATGTATACCTATTGCAAAACATCTTCATTCTTTCATACTATTACACTACAGAGTGCGAGATTATCTAATTAAATAAATCAATCACGACCGCTAACATAAAAAAGCGATGCATAAGATGTAAATAGCAGTATAAAGCCAGTAAGTACACGGGTATACACGACGATTTTCCCATGTAATGCAAGACAAAACACGATAAAGCTGCGCGCACGTTCACCGCGCCAGGCGATCCGATATAGCTGCCAGACTCTTGAGATTTGATATAAAAACCCTATACATCTCCCCCACTCTATTACAATCTTAACCCACTGCACCTCAACTATACTACGATCCTCTCCAGCGGCGAATTTCGCCACGAGAACCGCTAGACTGCGCAAAAGGCTTATAACTAATAGCGCACCATCGCTCGCAGTGAACAATCGCGGATAAGATATCTATTCCCCTGCGCGCACGTGTAGGTATCGGGTATCCCTCTTTCTCCTCTCTCCCTCTCGTATACACCTATTACACAAATGCGCATCGGTTCGTCCGTGTCGTGGCTCTATAGTAAAGCGCGCGTGTTTTCAAGCACGCACGTGTACATGTAGCACGGATTGCGCAACCGAATTACGGCTGCTGCTGCTGGGAATGGTCAACGACCGGGACCGCGATACTATAAGTGTGTGTGTGATTCAATCGCGCGATGGACTTTGTGGAATCTCCGATTGTATAAATAGCCTATAGATAGAGCTAGGACGTGAAAAATCTCGTGGAAAAAGGCGAGGCGCGCTGTTGTTTGCCGCGTATAAGGCGAAATTCGAGTTTAAGCGGTCGTCCTCAAGTTTCGTTCGGACGGATTTTTTATCGCGCGAGCGCGCTGAGTAAGTGCGTTTGAGAGTAGGTGATGTTGGCTCGGAAAGCAGCTTTGAAATTAGGATTTGTCGGTCGATGTGTATATATATACGTAGTTTGCTGAATTGATGCGTGTACGATATGATTTTTATGTAATTTGTTTTTCTTTGTTCGTGGGAATCGTAATGTGTGTATAGGCATATTGCGGAAAAATGGGAATATACTTGAGTTTTTACGATCGCTTATAATTTATCTATAGCAATAAAAATAAAGATTACATTATATATTTTATAATACTCGCGTAAATCACACTATGAAGCATATAGTTAACAATTTAGAAAGTGCAGATTTCATATTTACATAATAACAGAAGTAATTAAACTAAACGAAAGTAATAAAATAAACAATAAATCTAAATGCCCATTATAAAAAAAAAGAAGAATAAACATTAGCGAGTGTAACATTATTATACAATTAAACTTCATTTCGAGGAATTTCTAGATTATGCGCAAATTATTTGCAAATATTCTCGAGACACACATATTGATCGAGTTAGAAAATAATAGCGCACATATACCAAGGGCATAATTAGATATTATTGCAAAATTGGTGCGTTGATCACTTATATGTGTGCTCTGTCGCAACCCTTTCATTAAGTAACGCGCGGTTAATCGATCATAATCGATCGGAATTTCATCGTGGGCTTTTAAAACTTTTCATCGATCCGGCAACATTACATCTATCTAGTATACGCAAGAATAATTGCACATGTTTATAATACCATAGATTACTACAAAATACACTTTTCATCATAAACTTTAATATTTAGTACACTTGCGGTCAACTCAAATAGGCTCAATAATATATATCGAAAGGAAATTAATAACAAATCTTTCACTGTTACGCAAATACCACAACGATTGCGGTTCACGTATGTATACAATGCTGTACCAAATGATCGTACGTATAGTAGCATCGAAACAAAAGCCAAGCAGGATAGATTTTTCTTTTCGCATTCGGTCTTTTCGTAAGCGCACAGAAGCGCGCGCGCACGACTGTAGCGAGAGAGTTTCTCCGGAGACGATCAATTTATCGAGTTAACGTGCGAAACGCTGAAAGGAGCGAGAGAGGAGCATTCAAGACCGCTCGCTCGCGGATCCTCCGCGCGATAATTACACTCTGCGATTGAGTAAGAGGAGAGGATTCACACTTAAATATCGTAGTGTAAGCGAAGGCCGAGGCGAAGCGCGCGTTCTTTTAGAGAGAGAGAAGTGTATGATGGGCGACGCCTCGTCTGTTTCTCGCACTTTGTTTACACAATAATTGCCGTTGGAACTTGGCCTCGTGGGCGCAGAATAATCGCGCTCAAATATAATTACGCGGACTCGTATACTTTGACATACTATATACACCGAGGAGGTTTTCGTCAGGAGAGAGAGAGATGTATACCGGCGATGAAAACAAATCGGCCCATTTGCGGTCATTATGCCCCGAAGAGATAAATCGTAATTATATGAAAAATCGAAATTTCACCGACGCGAAAGTCTGAGCGAGCGAGCGAGTTGCTGCTGCGCCGCGGGAGTGTCTGCCTGCTGGCGCGCCAGGCAGCAGAAACAAGTTCGAAGATAAAAATGAAAGTATGCAATTATTTGCACAATCATTTCAGAGCATCTCTCAAAGATCAGCCGGCCCGTGTATGTATATAATGGGCCTACATTGATCGACAATCACGTGTACGTTTCGTTGTTTTTAGGTGCCTCATAGAAGTAAATTAGATCAATGTGATGTTTCGTGGATTGTTGATTCGATGCAATTTCGGTCGAGGGGACGTGGCAAAAATAATATCGCATATATACTCTCACTCGACAGCCGGATCATAGAGAAGTTAATATTGCGTTAGGTCGTTTATTTTAATAAAACTATCATCAGCGCGAATAAGAAGATTACAGCTGGCTAGCGTGCACGCGGTGAGTTATAGTATACCATATCATCCGACGAGGCAATGACATTGAATGTAAATTAAACGTGAAGCGCGCAAAAGTTCGTTACTTTCTACGAGAGAGAGAGAGAGTTCGTTGACCCTTTATTCGCTAAATTTTGTTATTATACAAACGTCGCTGAAACAACATATACATATATTTGTTACAATTTCATATACAGCTGACCGAACGCGCTTGAGACAATATTGACGAGGAAAATTGTCCTTTTCTGTGTTTGTGTTGCTTATAATAAATAATGCGTTGAAAAATAATATTAATTTTGACTACAGAATGAACACATTATTAAGTAAAGAAACTGTTCAGCAGAGCAAGAACCTCGTGTATATACGCATGCGCACAATGGCTAATTGAAATCTTAAAACAGAAATACGGATAGACGTGTATAATATAGAAGTTCCAGCGCGATAAATCAGACCCGGCCACTTGAGAATATATGAGAGATGTTATATACTATTTACGAGGAACAAGGCGTATCGAGTGATTTTTTTATACACTGGAGAAAGTGATTCACGCGTGGAATCCTTCTAATGGAACTAAACTTTTCCAATATGCCAAATAAATAAACCGGCATCAATTCCAGGCCGACCTTTCGAGAGTTCAGTTAACTCTCTCGTCAATGTTTTTAAATCATCTTGAAAAGCGTTCGCTGCCTGCGCGTCACGAAACCAACGCGCGCATAAGAGTATGTACGTGAGTTATGCGTTGCATTATCGCCAGGGATACGGTCTTTGCACAACCGTGTAAAATATTATTTACGCGCGCGCGCTCCGTTAATAATTCTAGTTCACGACGATATGGAGAGAGAAAAGAAAAAAAAAATCTCAAATATATCCGCGCGAGGTATATACATATATTTGAATTACAAAAGGGAGAGGGATTTAAATGAATGTTTACTTTATGCATAACGATCGCGCAAAAGTAAAACCTGTCTCTTTGCACTCGAGAGGTGGCATCGTACTCTCTTAAGGCAAAAGAAGAAAAAAAAAATAAATATACCGCAATGCAACCTTTCTCCTTGACACACTCCGTCACAAATCGTCAGTCGCTTCGAATGATTAAAAGTATATGCGAGCATAGACCTACATAGTACACCGCGGTGCCTATATTACATACATATTTTCGTTTCTCGGTGATATATTTCAGAGCTTTAAACAACACCATAACCACCCTATTGTTAAGATACACTATACTTAAACCATTTTGATTATAATTTTGTCGCGAATTTCTTACCCCCTTATATAATCTTCCACTAATACGAGCAGCTTACGCGTTTCAGTTTAACAGTGTAGGCAGTTCCGGAACCTCGATAATACCCATGAAAGCACCGCGAATCCTAATTGAAACCGTCAGGTATGCGCAAGTATATACACCAACCCTTAAAATTTATTCCCAAGAAGGCCGCTCAGGCGGTTATGAAATTTAATGGACGAGACGACGGCGCGGCGGTACGATTTTATGTAAATAGAGACGCGCGCTTCGCCGCGGGCAATTTGTTGCGTTAATAATTGCATTGTCAAAGTATTCATGCGCGCATTCCCGCGCGTACGCAGCTATATGCTTGCGCGCGTGCGCGCGCCCCATTCAAACGAGGTGCGCGCACGCTTATATATATACACACACGATGCTTCTCCATTCATTTGCGTCAGATGGGCTTCCGAGAATTTTAGCACATCTTCACTTCGGTCAACCTTTTTCTACTTCTTCTTCGTTTCGGCTGTAATACACCATATACACACGCCCACGGGAATATGTATATAATATAGACGTGTGAAAACGACGTCGCGTCTCGGTTTGTTAAACCGCGAGTCACGCGGGTGTGAGACTGACGCCCTTGAAGGAAAGGTGCGTACATACACACATTCGTATGTCATATATGTATGTGCTGTGTATGTGTGCGGGAGAAGAATCAACAATCGGGAGGTATACTCACATTTGCGCGAGCCGTTTATGAATTGGGGTTTCGACGGCGGATCGACATACGCGAAGGATTCGAAACGATGCGTTATTGGCGTATATACATAAGCCTTTTTGCTTATTACTTATAGGAGCTTGTTAGTAGATTATCTAGTTGATAAGAACGATGATGTAGTCTTTGTTACCTCAGTTCCCACGTAATTTGTGCCACGAGGTAGAGTGCGTATTTTTTAATACGACATAGTTAGTTTAACAGTTAGCGCGCGAGTTGGACTCAAGGCGGAGTCTTTTCGCGTTTGTAATAACACGCATACGCCCGCAATTTCAAATGAAACTGAATTGCTGCGAGGATTTCCACAGTGACGCAATTAGTCGCAAAATTGTCTTTAAAATGTGTAACTCGCCGACACTTCTTTTGTGTCCGGTAGCGAAAGAATATATATAAGCAGCGTCCGCTCTGAGTGAGCAACTGTTTCGTCCAATTAAACTTTTCAAGTCCTACCGTACTACGTCAATGAAATGATTTAGTAATACATATTCATCGAGTTATTAAAAAAGCTAAACAGTTCCCGCTTCTATGAATATGCGCGTGTATTATCCATATATATTAACAAAATGTATGGATCTATTTTAATTTGAGTATACAATTTATTATGCTAAGTACCCAATGCATCGGCATATAATAGCAAAAATTATATCACTACATATATACAACCTATATCGCATTAATATAAAGTATCACGGCTTTGACATAGATACACTTAATGAAATTCACGTGATATTTTATACTTATTATAATCGCCATATATTAAAAGCGTCGTTCAATCGTACGAAGCTACACAACTTTATGGAAAGTGATGTTGACGCCGTGAATTTTATCATACTGTGCAAGAATGCGCAAACAGCAGCAGTAGCCGACAGCGAGGCGGCTGCGGCCCCTTGGCGCGTGCGCGTGTCCTATACCGCGCATAAAAGACCAAAAATATCCTTCTATGCGGCGGCCAAATTTTATTCTCTCTATATACCGTCCTCGTAATATATCGGCAGGTACACACACACACACACGCACGTGCGGGCAGCATAAAACGCAGAAAGTTTCGTATAATATATAGATGAAGCAACGCGGCATTAATAAATAATGCATATGCACAACTTTTACTTTGTTTCCAGTCGTAAACTGTTTTTTCCTCCTCGTTGACCCGAACTCAGCGAGCGCGAACGCAAGGGGAGACCTTGAAAACCACGATGGATGACATACTTTAATTTTCGTAAAACCTCAGCGCTCTCTCTCTCTCTCTATATGTTATTATGCATATATATTTTCAACACACGACGCTAGAAAAGGCATGAGTGTACGTTCGTTCGACATTCACCCCGAAACGCTGCTTCACATGTAAATACAGATATATAAGTAAACCTGCATGCGGCAGCGGGGAAAAATGCGCGGCGCGGTATATACCGGAGGCGGGAAAAATGAATTGGAAGTGGACTTTGCGAAAGTGGCTTCTCGGCGTGAGCGCGCGCGCGCGAGTTTGAAATCTCGCCTTAAGGAAGTAGCCTCGCCCACTTGCTCAAGTCGCCCGCGCGCGCGCTCGAGAGAGTGAGAAACCCCCTTCTAGATTACGAGCTCTCTCACTCGAGTAAGCAAGCGAACGCTAATCGATGCTACGCGTTTGGTATTTCGTCGTTACGTCAGGTGTTCTCTCTCTCTCCTTCTCACATGCAAATGCCAAAGCGACGGCGGTTCCGAAAGAGAGAGAGAGATTTACCCGAAAAGAAGAGACAGCAGGAGAGCGCGTCGCGAGAGCTTGAGAAATATCCTCAAGCGCGCGGCTATAGACTGCTGCTCTGGACGAGTCTTGAGAAATACGGGAAAAAAAAGTGGGACTGACTAGCCACCGCAGCAGCAGCTCTACGGGCACGTGCACCAGGAGAGAGAAGCCGAACACATACAGAGTATAGAACTTTTCTCCCGCAACTTCTTCCTTCCACGTTTCATGGCTGGCTCAAGAAAGTGCAATTTCCACGCGCGACCGAGAGCTATATAATACACACCGCCGTCGCCTTTGCGCGCGCGTCAAATTAAGCGCAATCGCCGCCGCGTGAATCACTCGATTGGGATGCGCGTCGCGGGAGGGAAAATCTGTCCGAAAAAACCGCGGACACGCCGCGCGCATGAGCAATCAAATAAACCATCGCATCACGCGCTAATCACATCGCGACGCATTCGCAATTTTCTCGCGCGACATATAGCTTTTGAATTACAAGCCACGGCTGTCATTCTACGTGCCCGTAATGATAACCGGCTCTCTCGAGACGATATTATATACTCTACAGTAGCAGCAGCAGGTGGCATCAGTCGTCACCATCGTTGTTTATATTCATCGAGCGTTAAATTGGCGTTGAAAGCTAATGAGCACCATTAGAATCGACATTGTCAGCGATCATCGGACATTTTTCTTTATTATTATTTTTTTTTTGCGCACGCTCGCGATACTGTGTCTCTGCGGTTGTTTCTATCTTTCTTTATCTTTTTTTGACACCTCCGCGGGCGATAAAAAGACACGGAGGCACGAGGCGGATCTTGCCGAGCGGTCGAGAGACTCGCGCGCGCGCGTCCAAGAATCGCGGGAGAAAGTAATGTCTTCTTTTCTGCGATTGCTGTTGCTAAAAACCCGTCCACTCCTCTCCCTTTCCATTCTCAAGCGTAAGCATATACATATACGCGAAGCGCGCACACACACACCTTTTCGTTTGGCATAAAGACAAATCGCATCGGTTTCACACTTTCCACGGTCCGCTACTTATTATACATCGAGTCTCTCGCGGGAAATCGAATTTTCGCGCGTCGGTCCCTCGCGCCCGCGCACACGGCTGCACAGCTAGCAGACACACGCCGCCGTCGTCGTCTGCTACTACTGCAGCAGCATGAGCAGCAAGAAGCCCACATATACACACATATACAGATAAAGACGTGGCTCTCAGCTGACGGGCAGCGTGCGGCGCGATGTGGATTTCGAGCATGCTCTCGCCGTATAATACGCGCGCGCTCGACCGCGATTTCCCTACTTTCCCCCGCGCGCAGAGAGCCGCGGGCCCGTGCGAGAGAGCCGTGAATCGGAACTTTCGATTTCACGGCCGCGCGCAGACGGCGCCTCAGATGCGTATGCCACCACAGCAGCAGCAGCTTTTTTTAATTACGCGATTCGCCTCTGACCCGGGCACGTCGTGCAACAACCGTGGGTTATGTAATTGTCCGCGCGCGCTCGCGCGCTAGATGCATTGTTACGCGCGGTTGGGAGAGGTTAGGTCGACGCAGATACCGCGAACACGCGCGATATATGGCCCTTGGCAGCAAAGTCCTGAGAGAAAATGAGCTCGGGCCGAGCAGCAGGGATGAAACGGAGCTCCACTGTGCGCTGACGGAGGGTTGACATATCGCGCAAGCTCGGCTAATCGCTCGGGAAAAGTCCGATAGGGCGGGGAGGGGACACTCACCTGACAGCGCTGCAGAAGTAGCCTGCCGGCAGTGGCGGCTGCTGCGACTCCGGTCTTCTGCTGGTCGGCGATGAGGTTCCCGGCGATTCCAGAGACGTTGCTGCCGCGACGGAGGTGGCACAGTTTGTCAGCGCGGGCGGCGCAGAGCCGCCGAGTCGAGCCCAGACACGCCATGGCCGAGAGGATGATCCGAGACGAGCAGCAGCAGCAGCAGCAGCACAGCGCAGAGCTGGCAGAGTGTGTCTCTCTGTGTGACTGTGTGTGGCTTTGGCTGTGTTAAGCACCGCGCACCCGCCTCTAATAGAGCTATGCGCGAGAGCCGATGCGAGGACGACGACTGTACTTTCGAGTCGCGCGCGAGTCCCACTGGCCGTCCCCACTTTGACGCGTTTCCCTTCTCGGCCGAGAGCGCGCGGAGCGAGCAGTGAGAGCGAGAATCAATCGTGAACGCCGCTGTGGCTAGGTAGCTGGGTATATAGGTGTAGTATCGGCCGCCGCTCGAAAAACCCCTTCCTCTCGTACACGCGCGGCCTTCCCTTACCTTGCCGCGACTATTCGCACTGCTTCGGGCCTACCCTACTACCTCTCCGTCGCCGCCGCCGTCGCCGCTACTACTTACTTCCCGCCCTGCTGCTCTCTCTCCTGCGAGCACACGCGCGCGCTTGCACTAAGTAGCGCTATCTCTTTCACGGATTTCTTTTCTCGCCGTGAGCCATCGCCGCCGACGGGCCCGTTCCGATCATCGATATGATATTCCAGCTATTTCTACGTTTTCTCCCGCTTGCGTCCTCTAATTGACAGACCCGAACGACCGTTTGTAGTTTTAGGCTATAATACGGTTGGGCAAGAGAGTAGATTACGCGCGCGGTCTTATCGCTAAACGGGAACAGTCAGCTGTATGGATGATTCACGGCGAATTTCAGGGACTCCAATTGGCTTTCAAAATTTTAAACTGAAAACTCCATGCTTGCAACATTGTTACACTAATTAACGCTCTCTGTCCAAGATACGCGTGGTGATAACCTGATACCTAACTTTCTTTTTAGTTGAGCTCAGAACCGACGTGTACCGACAGACGACTAGTAGGTATTTAGTTTGATTTTTTGAATGATTTATATAAGTAGATGGCAGTACGTACCGAACCTAGGTTCTTACCCGTTGTGGGTGCAATAACTGCCTACTTGTGCAATCGCGGTATAACATAAATAATTAATTATATAAGGGGTAAAATTTAAATTTCTTTATACCATAGTTACTTGTTTCTATAAAGCACAAAATGGTCTTATGGTAAGTATTAATAATAATAATTGCATCTCTATTAAACTAATAAATCATATACTTAGTTGATTGATTTATACAAATTACAGAAAAAACATGTATTTGGTTTGACTGGGTTTGATAATTAGTTAACATCAATGGAATAATAATAGATACACCTTTAATTTTAATATATTTGCATTGGTTTCACAATCATATAGCTATAGTTCTCAATCGGTAAAGTGACGTCCTTGTTGCAATTGGGACATATATATATTCGTATATATATGTATGCAAATATATAACCAGACTAGAAAGTAGAAAACATAACATAACCTGACATTTCCAAACAGCTGATAAACACAACTCTACAATTTTATAAAATTATGTAGGTAATAAATAAACAAAAAGCACCATGGAAATCAATCCTTTAAGCATAATACTTGTCAAAAGTGACAGTAAAGGCGACAGAATGCTTTTTCGTTATCCACATGCAACAAATCATCAGCGAGATTCAAGTCAGTTCATGAAAAGAAAAAATCCTTATTCAATGGTCATTGCAGAGGATTCATTACAGGTTTCTTTTTAAGACAATTTAATTTTGTTAAATAAATGAACATTCATAATTATTAAACTTTATTTTGTATGATGCAGTCTATACCATTTCCCAAACAAAATAATGGAAATCTTACTGGTTTATCGGATGAAGTTCTATCAACACTCTTTGCTGTTAAACCAGAACTGTGTGAAACAAAATTTGAATTAAAAGTCAATGAAGTACGCTTTGTTGGGCATCCAACATTGCTCCCATCGAGAGGGCCAAAAGAAGTAAATTCTTCTATGCTCTTCAATGTGGTCTTTGCTTTGCAAGCTCAAGCTAGTCATTCTGTAGTAAAGTGTTACTATGATTTAAGTAAAAGGTAAATAGAAAATATTTTTTATTTTGAAGTTGTATTACATACAAGTTTTCCTCTTAGATTAGGGATTGCTCTAAGGCATGAGGTAAAAAGGTGTGGTTTTCTTACGGAAGAAATTAAAATAATGGTGTCAACGCATGATGAAGTGGCAGCTAGGTAATTAAAATCTATTACTTGTGTACAAAATATTATATCATTCAATACATGTAAATTTTCTCTTATTTAAAACTTTCAAATCAAAGACTAAATTTTGAAATTCTAGGTCAGAAGAAGAAAGTGATCCTGATGAATCACCTTATGAAACAATATTACAAAAGAGCTCACTTGCTCGTGATTTAAAATCTATTTTTAATAGCTTAAGTACTTCAGGAATCATTAATATAATGATTGACAAGTGGATACAAGTAAGCTTTTGCTTACCACAAAAAGTTCATCAAACCCACAAAAAAGGTTTTATGGTAGATCCTGAAATAATTGACAGATGTTTAAACAGACTACGACCATATCATGGTTTACTACTTTTAACTGAGCCCATGGATTTAATGGATTCTTTACCAACTGATCACTCACCAGCTCTGTATCGTTTAATACAGATGTACAACCCATTAAAGAGCTTACAAACATTGGCAGCAGATTCAGATTTAACTTTATCTCAAGTTTTTCAGTTAACTGGTCATTTGGTATATTGGGCTAAAGCAACAATAATATATCCTCTGTGTGAAAGTAACGTTTATGTTGTTTCTCCTGATGCAGTATTAACAAGTCGCATGCTAGAAGCATTTTCTGAGCAATTCCCAGGAACATGTTTACTGCAGGTATATTATTACATTTATGAATAAATGATTCATTTTGATTGTTTAATAAACTTTGTCATTCTTTTAGGTGATAAGTGAATTTTCTTTGCCAACTTCAATAAGTCAAAAATTAAATCCTTTAAGTCAACCTCAACAACAAACACAATTAGTCAAGATGATTATTTGGCTTTTAAAAAATCATCTCCTACTTCAATTACACACCTATGTTCAGTACATGCCAACAGTTCATGGGCGTTCATCTATTGTATGTATATATTATGACAGCTACAATTCATTTTTTCACGAATACTTTAATTAATGATAAAATTTGAAATAAAATTCATTTACATTATAATAACTTTCTCAAGTAAGGAAATTAAATCTTTCAATAATTTTTAATTCAATGAAAACAGTGTACATTAATATTTTTAGCATTTAAGAATATGAATTAACTTTGTTTAATTTAGAATGTTCGAGAAGTTGTTAATGGATCTACTCCTCCTAATGTGTTGACAGAAGATGATTCTGCTGTAGCATTAGATGACAGTACATGGAGTTTAAACAATACTCCCAAAGGCACCCCTAATGACTCTAAAGCAGATATGTCTTTAGATAAGACAGATGAATTATATTCCTATCAATCTGATGATTATCCATCAGATGATGTAATATTGCTTGAAAGATTATGTCGAATGGGATATTTTAAAGGAGGACATCATTTGGAAGAGATTATGTACCTAGAAAATATTCGAAGATCTCAGTTACTCCAAATATTAGACAAATTTAGAGATGTATTGATCACATGTGAAAGTGAAGACCCAGCAATGGCTCTTTTTTATTCTCAACCTACATCTCGATAATGACTGTAAAATATTACCTTATTTATTGAGAATTGTACATATTGCATAATTTTAATCGCTATGATTTTTCATATTTTTATATCTTGCTGTGAATCATGATCTGAATCAAATGTCAGATTAATAAATAATTTTTTAATATTTAGCACTTGTAAATATATCATTATATTTCTCAATTGATATTTCCTTGAATAAACAGTAGATAATAATAATAATAATAATAATAATAATAATAATAATGATTAACAAAATATTCTTATTATTTTAGTGTGTAAAAATCATATATTTTCAGTAAAATATTTAAAAAAGCAAACATTTTTTACTTATTGAAGACAATCATTATAATAGAATCAAAGTATTGTGCTGAAATTCAAATAATGTTTGAACTTTTAAATCATCAAAAGGTATGAATAATATAAAATCCAAACCATCTTTGAACTTTCGATTCGAACATTATCTTCGAAAGTTCGAAATTCAAGTGCTTATACGCAGTTGCCTTATCCTACGCCATTCGCGTATTGTACTCAGGAAAAAAATCCATAGTACTGCAGGTCTGCTCATCGATTAAACAAGCAACGGACTGAAGGAGACCAATTGAATCACTTTTAAAATTCATTCACTGGCCAATATAAATGCAGCAAGGGCCGATGAAATTACGTATAAGCGCGTAAAAACCGGCAAAAGTGAGCGCGCGCACGAGAGAGAGGGGAGCACAATCTTGCCGCGCTCAGTGCGCATGCGGGAAAAATGGCGCGCGGCCGTGGCGTCGTCAAGAGTGGATGTCGCTCACCGTGAGAGCGAGCGAGAGGGAAAAAACAGCGACCGCCTACACGGTTCGCTCGCCGGCTCACCTACGCACACAGACAGTAGAGAATCAGAGTGGTGTGCGTTAACATTGTAGGTAAAAAGGTAACGACCGCCAGGGGCGCTACAGTACAATTCTTAAATACACAGCAGGAAGTTGTCAAAGAGTATTCGAAATTGCGAAACCCGACGCGCAGCTCGCTACTGGTCATCGTCCAGGACTCAGGAGCTTGCCTCTTGTGTAGCCGCCGAGAGCAGGACGGATCGTGGCGCAAAGGACGAAGGTGCAACGAAGACGGCATACATCACGCATACATGCGCAGCCATCGATAAGGTGAGCGTCGAGGGAAGAGAGCGGGAGAGAGGGAGACAGAGATAGGAAAAGGAGCGAGAGAGACAAGAACACGCGCGCGCGCTCGACATCGCACGAAACGAACAAGAGGCGAGGGAAACGTGAAACCGCCGTCACAGCCGCTTGGACCGACCGACGCCATCTAACGTCTGGCATTCCCGTTTTTTCCCCTCGGATCTCTCGGCTGCGCGCAATAAAGCCTCAGTTATCTTATAAGCGACCAGGCAGCTAGCGCAGTCGTCGTCGTCGCACCCGGTCTCATCCCGCATTAGCCGACCTCGTATCAGACTCTCGCCGCCGTCGGACTAGGAAAGACAAGCGGGAAGAACGCACAGTGTGTGCCGTGCATGTGTTTGTTGATTCGTCATCGCACAGTGACGACTACAGCGACGACGGCCTGCAGCAGCAGTAGCAGTAGTATTCCGTAGCTTCGTCAGGTCGGCAATTCTGCGTAAGCTACGCGTGCCTGCGTGCATGCTCGTGTCTTTTCGCGCGGCAGAACGAGATAGAGAGAGCGACTCGGCAAAGGACAGAGCCAGTAGTGCAGAGGGACATTCGGCGGCGTCGGGCCAGATATACAGTGCTCGTGTCAGTAGTTAGTTCCTCGCGGTACTCGGCAGCGCTCGGAACGCACATCTCACGTACGCGGGAGGACACACGCTGTGTGTGCAGTGTACATAAGTGTGTGTGCGCAAGTATATGTGCAGCCGTGCGGTTGTGCTGCGCGAAGTGCGGTGTACAATAATCGCAGCGCGCGAATGTGCGAGTGCACACGGACGACGAAGGCAGCCGATGTTATGTCGAAGGCGCGCCGCCGCCACCGCTCGTAGTAGCTGCAGCAGAGCACCATTAGCCGACTCCTGAGCAGCAGCGCGGATTCGACGTCTTCCGCGTGAGTTCGTTATATTACCGAACCCGCCCGCCCGCTATACCTACATTAGTAAGTCGACGACGCGACCTGTGTGTGTGTGTATGTGTGTGCCTGTGTATATGTACATAATAGCGTATGCACAACAGTGTGCGTACGCGTGAGTGCGTGCGTGTCTTTCGGCGTCTCCGAAGATGAGTTGATGCGGCATCACCCAGAAAACAGCATCGGCGGCAAAGCGCGGGAGAGAAAAACAGAGAGCGGGAACGGAGAGATAAGGCGTCGAGGAGAGGTGAAAGTCAAGAGGAGATTATTACTTTATACACGCTCGCTTGCGCCTGAGTGTATGTGCGTGCCTGTGTCGCTGGATATCCGCGCATTAAAATACAGCATATATATAGGTGAGTTTGCGCGAGCGTCATCATGCGATATGCACTTACGCGATGAATACACATATTGCGAGAATAGAGTGAGAGAGAGGAGACAGAAATCAAGAGACGTCGCCGTCGCGGGGGTCAACGCCGCCACAGTCCGGCGCCGCGCCGCCACAGGGTGGAATGTGCCGGACGCTCGAACGCGCCTTCGGAGAAATGCTGCGCGTGTATAAAACGCGCGCCAGAAAGAGAGCTTGAATAGGAAGAAAGTATAAAGAACACGCGAGAAAAAGAGAATGAAAGAGAAGGTGAGAGAGAGAGGGAGGAGCGAGCGCGGCAAGAGAGCTGCCGCCGCCGCTGCCTTCGTTGCCGCGCGCGCTTCGGCATATATAACGAACGAACGGAGCGAGAGAGTGGACGAAAAGATCATGATCCGCGTTATAGCCTGTATCTATATATTGTCTTGTTCGTCATATGTAGTTGCCTACTCTGTCTCTCTCTCTCTCTCTCTTGCTCTGTGCATGCTCCTCTTGCACTCTGGCTCTTGAGACTCCGCGCAAATTTGCCCGGGTAAACGTAGGTAGGTGCTTGTCGCTCGCGTCTCTCTCTGTTTCTCTCCCGGTGCTGCAAGTATACACTTTAGAACGATCTTGGCGTGAACGAAAGGGAATGCGCTAGCGCTAGGTACACACATACATACACGTACATTACATTTCTTTCGCTGGCGCGATAAAACTCGGCCGCGAGAGAGCTGACGCTACGTACACATGCGCGCGCATATATACGGACGGGCGGAGAGCGAGACAGAGAGAAAGCGAGAGATCCGACTCCTTACGCAGTCGGCAAAATTCGATTCGTGTTTATGTTTACTGGAAGCCCTCCCCCACGGCGCTTGCTCTTTCGCCCGCTCGCTCGCTCGCGCTCGCCACCCCTCGTAAATTGTCCCCTCTGTCTGTCTATCTCTCTCTCGCTTGGATATGCCGCCGCCCCCCTTTATGTACGCGACCGCGCGTACATATTCTCTCCTTTCCTTCGCGCTCTCTCTCTCCCGCCGCGCTGCTACTCCTCCCTTTGCACTTGTTTCCGGCTCTCTCTCTCTCTCCCGCGAGTCCCGCCGTGCCGCCTTCGTCTTTCTGTTCTTCCGCGCGCGGTTCGCGTTCGTTTCCCCGCTCTCTCGCAGTCTCTAGCTCTCGCGATTTCTCGCTCGACGATAACGCGCGCTAGGGGCTGACTCGCCATTCGTTCTGTCTCTCTTTAGCTCGCCCGCGCACTGCATGTGTACCAGTGTGCAGACACACACATAGCTGTGTGAGTGCACGTAGGTATGCGCAGTGCCGGACTCTGTCTGCCTCTCTCTCTCCCTCTGTGCAGGCCTTTTTACATTCGGTATGCGCTGACAAGGAGATGGAGGAGAGCGAGGGAGAAAGAGGGGAGCAGGCAGCGGCCGTCCGCTGCTGGGGGTCATTGTGAGGATTTCGAGGTGGATGCCGCAATGAATGAGTGGTCCATTAGCTATTGACTCTGTTGAGTGATCCTGCCAAAAATATGGCATGGGTTAGTTACTCACTTAGTGAATAGGAATTTTGCGATATTTTCAATCAGGTATCGCCTTGTCTCGTGCGATGTACAAGAATGTGCAATACTTATGCGTTGCGTAAATCATTAGTTTTTGACGAAAGACTTGATCAGCCTAAAAGAGTACTAATCCGATCTAGCTCAAAGTAGATGTAAGCTAACTCTAAATTAACATTTAGAGTAATAAGTATGTAGTAAAATGAATAAATATCATAAAAGGTCATAAATCATGGCCTTTTTCAAATTTTACTAGTTATACCTTTATTGCATTTTTTAATTTAAAATTCATTACTATCATTTATAATATATAATCTCAGTGTTGTTAAGTTATTATTATTATTATTATTATTATTATTTTTTTTTTTTATATATTATAAATTAAATTTTTATTTTAAAATATACTAGAAACTAAGCGTGCTATTTTATAAAGAAAGCACTTTCAAAATTAATTTAATAAGAAATAAATTATTATATTATTTCCTATTGATGATTTTCTAATTATGAAATTTATTCTGAATTTCATTAGCATTTTTAATATAGATAGATTTTAATTTTTATTACAAAAAGTATATACAATCAAATAAAATTGTACCTATATGAATAGTAGAATAAATGTTTACCTTTTGTATGTTTTATAAAAATAGATTCTTTATTAACATTATAAAGCAAATCAAGTCTTTCAATTAAAACTGCTTCAAATTAAGTAAATTAAAGCTAGTTGACCTCATTATAAACAGTGGGTAATATGATTTTGTATGATGACATGTTTAAGCCTAATAAAAGCTAGTACATTACTTATTACATAGTATATAAAAATTATAAAATTATGTATAATTTTTATTATTTGGAATTTTCTTATTGTCATGAACTTGAATTTGTCATCATCATATAGTCATATATCAAACATATTTGACAAATGACTTATTCAAAGCTATCTTTATTGAATTTTAAATTAATAGTTATCTAAAAATTTTTGTTACAGGTGTAAATAACTACTCCTACTTCGGATCGACTATAATAAATTGAGATTAAGTGCAAAAGTACTGAATGATCCACATTTAAGTGCTAAATAAATTTCTGGCCATTTGACGAGCCAAAAACTTTCTTCCTAGTGTCAGGTGGGACATGAGTGCACCTGCCATAAAGTCATCCATGCCCGGAGTAGGGACGCCAACTGCATCAACAGGTCACACCATGTTGCCAATGAACATGGTTGCCCAAAAAGTGGTGCCATCCTCTGATCAGTCAAGCGGTGGTATGAAACCACTACAAGGAACTAATTTAAACTATGTAACTCTTCAACCACCAAGTCAGCCTCTTAGCCTGATTCAGGAGCACAGAGCACCTGCATACCAGGCACCTTTTCCCAATAACATTCCATCAGATCAACAGCAACAACAACAATCACAGCAACAATCACAACAGCAGCAGCAACCCCAACAGCAATCACAGCAATCATCTCAACAACAGATACAACAGCTACAGCAGCCACAACAAGTGCCGCACAAAGAAACAGAACAGCCACAAGATCCCAACAAACTTATTCAAAATGGCACAGAACAGTCTAAGGTAATAAATACAGGCCAACATATTCAAATATAAAACATTAAAACACCAATTTATTGATTCAAATGTAGCTCTTTTTTTCCTGTATATTAATAATTTTTCAATGTTGCTTTCAGGTTGAAAAAGATAAAGTAGATGGAGTCACACCTTCAGGACCCTTGTCGGTAATTCCAGCAAGTACCGTGACCACACCAACCCCAACTGCAACTCCCACACCGACTCAAACATCTATACCCCCTACTACAACTCCAGCGCCAACGGCGATTCCGGTAACACCGGCACCCAGCGTTCCTGGAAATGTTGTCTCTACTGTGGCGACCACGACGAATATCGTACCTGTCGGTGCGACCACGACGTCCGCTCTACCAACGATTGGAACTACAGTACCAGCGGCTGCTCCAGCGGCAGCTAAACCAGTGCCAGAGCAACCAAAAGTGAACAGTTCAACCACGGACGGAACGGCTCCACAGCAGAATAAAGAATCCGAGGCGGCGCAGAAGCCCAAAGAAGAAGCTCCTGCCAAACCCGGTGAACAGCAAAGTACATATTTTTATTTAATCAGAAAATAAAGAAAAAATATTAAAAGGAATACATTTTAATATCTGAAAAAGCATATTGAAGATAAATATTGATGATCACGTCGAACTTTTTAATATATATAAGTATATTAAATTATTTATATTACTTCAATTTTCTAAATTCTCAAAAAATATTATAATCAATACTAGAAAGTATTTTTATTACTTATAATTTTTATAAAATATGAGTATATTTATATTTAAGTATTTAAATTTAATTAATGGTGAATAAATTTATTTTTACCAGCATCCACAACACCAATTAAAGTTGAAGAGAAGAAAACTCCTGTAACTAGTGGACCAAAAGAGGAAAATACCACTGCTGCTATTGTTACTCCTGCTTCTAGTACTGCTCCTCCAGTTGTTGCTGCTACGACTACAGCACCTAGCGCCACTTCGCCGCAGAAAGTATCGCAACCACCAACAACGCCGAAAACTGAGGAGCCTTCATCTAAAGTAGAAACACCTGCGCAAAAATCGCCGAAAACACAGACATCAAAACCTGAGAGTCCCGAAAAGGCAGAACCCAAAACTCCAGTGTCTTCGCGACCTGCAAAGAGAAAATCTCGAGAATTAAAAGAACAGAAGACACCAAGTTCGGAAGGAGGACCTAGGTCACGACGAACTAGAGTTCAAACAACTCCATACCAGAGTCCATTACCTGAATACACAATGATCATGAAGAATTCATCAAAGACACCGTCTAAAGCAGCTGACGACAAACTTATTGTTTTTTATAAGAACGAATTCCTAGCCGTTAGAAACACTGAAGGGAGCTTTTACGTTTGTCAAGCGTTACAGAATATTTATAAATCAAGTAAACGTATACGCATCCGTTGGTTGTCACAAGACAAAAGCAATGGAGAAATTTATTCTCCAGACTTCTACGACGTTACAGGTACATTTAATTATATTGATGAAATTATTTTTATCTCTGTTATTACCTTAATATTTACTTAAAATCTTCGTTTCTAGATTTTGACTGTATATTGACAAATCTTAATTTAAACAAAGTGGAGAAAAATAAGTATCAACTGACCAAATACGAGTTGTTGCGAACAGAAAACATTTTAAAGAGGGCTATTGATGTTGAGGCTGGAGTTTCTGAAAAACCACCAGTGACTGAAGAACATCCAGATGGATGTACGTATTTCATTTGTTAATATTTATGTTTTATGTCAATAATTGAGACAGTGTTTTCATAAGCCTTTTAAAAGGTACCAATTTGAGCAAAAAATGAAAATTCACTAATAATTATTATTTTATATAAACTTCAGTGGATCTATCACTGTACAAAGACGAAGCACAGCTAAAGAAAAGGAAAGGAAAAGGAAAGGGCAAAGGCGTTAAAGGAAAACGTCAACGTAAGAAATCTAATAAAGACTCTAGCGATTCTGAAGATGACGACGATGATGATGACGACGAATCAGACGAAGACGAGGATGACTCTGATGACTCTTCCGATTCTGATTCTTCAGCCATAAAATCAATCTCGGCCAAAAGAAGTCAAGCTAAGAAGCGGTTGGGAATCAAAGCTGTAATCGCGCAAACCCCTGCAACACCGAAAGGCCCAAGTAGAGCCGAACGAGCCCTTAATAGAAGTAAAGGTGTTGTGGCAGGACCCAGTACGTCCACAGCAACAACCTCCGCAGCAGCACCTAAAAAAGCCCCTGAACCGAAAAAGGCTGCCGAACCCAAAAAGGCTGTTGAAGCCAAGAAGCAGCCTGCCAAACCAGCAGCAGCTAGTACTAGTACCGCCAGCACGCCCGGACAGTCGAGAGCAAAGCCACGAGGTAAGAATGATTTTTCATAAATTAATTTAGATAATTGTCAATTCCATTTTCTTTTTACGATTAGTGCATCAATAATTTGTTATTATAAACTGCTTTTACTACCTTATTGCACGAGCAATAAATTAAAAAATACAAATTAAAATAAAACTATTTTAGTTCATTTTTAATGAAAAATATTGGTAATTATTTTTAAGGAGCTTCATAAGAGTTGGTGCAGGACACAGAGAGGGGCGTCTCCTTGCACCAGACCCTTCTTACCCCGCACCTCCGCGCGCAGCCGCCAAGCTTGACATTATGTTTACTTTTTCGTTAATTACTCAGAAATTCATACGGTCACACGAATTGAATTTTCGCGCAAAACTTTTTAAGATTTTAACCTCTACTTCCTATAGTTTTTTTTATTGCATTTTTACAGGATTGCACTCTGTGGCTCTTCGCCCAGCTCTGGGTTACAGTTTAAAAAGTAAAGATACAGCTGAACAAGAAAAAAACAAGAAGGAACAGATCGATCTGTTCCTTTTTGTTCCTTCTTCTTCCACTGTACCTATCTGTACTTTTTCAACTGTAACTCAGAGTTGTGTGAAGGACTTATGCCAATTGGCTATTTTTGGCCGAGTCTCATATAAGAGCCCGTGAATATCCCGCAATGTTTCGAATAAAATATTTTGAAAATATGTTGGAAATAAAATGAATTCATATCAGATTCATACAAAACTTGATAAGCAATTGCCTGTAACTTTTAAGATTTAAAAAAATGTTTAATTTAATCCACAATATCTCGTAATGAAATCCAACATAGATGAAAATGAACCTTTAAGCAAAAATGAAAAACATTAAAGCGTTTTGTTGTAACATTTTTTAACATTGACGATATCTTTGTTAGTACTGAAATTTCGTTAAAAAAATGTTTTCCGTCACTTAAAGTATACCGGTCTATGATACTATATGGGTTCTCACTTTGCAGTATGAGAACAATTTATTGTAGAATATTTTATATTTAAGT